>CAEGAE010032483.1:0-44126 GCA_903067095.1 Girardinus metallicus | reverse complement strand
CCGGCCAAAAGGTGAGAACGGGGTGTACAAACTTTATCACACCGGCCAAAAGGTGAGAACGGGGTGTACAAACTTTATCACACCGGCTAAAATGAGGAGTCAGGAATGTAATTACTAACCAAGAAAATTATGAGATCTAATAATATGGGAATAAAGTGGGAATAAAACAACTTTGTTTACATATTATTTCAACTTTATTTTCACACTTTTACGACTTTATTCTCATAATATTCTCGTTATCTTACGACTTTATGTCTCACAGTTTGAGTTTATACATGTAATTCAGGTTATTTTTATTAGCATAGCTTCATTCTCCGCCGTAGTAAATCATTTTATAGCCAAAAGTTCAAGGTGTTTTGAACGGTTGCCTTTTTAAGCGAAAGACTTCAATGTGTAAATGTTTGAGGGAAAAATAAATATAAGAATCTTTTGACATTTTTTGGATCATATTTTCTGTATTTAGCGAATTTTAAAAAATTAATTAGAAGCAGATTTGAATGCACTAAAGTCTGTTTTTGAGTCACTAATTTACTAGGAAATTAAGGAGAATCCCTCAGATGTTCTCCAATATAGTTTTAATTTGTAATAATCTTGCAGTGATTTAAAACTAACCACTGTCAGCGGGGGTGCCACACATGGCCCACGCGCCCCAGGTTAAGACGCTCAGGTCCCTGTTTCTGCTTCCTGGTTGTAACGTTTCCTCCTCTTTCGTTCAGACCCAGACAGCTCCGCCGTTTCCTGCGACAACGCGCACAACGACACGCAGCTCAGCGAGCTGCAGCCGCCCGACTCCCCCACCACCAAGACGCCGCTGGCGCCCGGCACGGACGCCGGCCGCAAGGCCCGCAAGCACGGACACGGACACGGACACTCCCACGGAGGGAACTGCCACTCGGACCAGGAGATGAAGGACGCCGGCATCGCCAGCATCGCCTGGATGGTCATCATGGGAGACGGCATGCACAACTTCAGCGACGGCCTGGCCATCGGTGGGAGACGCAGAGACACGACGAAAAAAAACAGAAAAACAAACGCACAGCTGGATGCGCCAACAGTTCAACACGACTTCATCCTCACACTGCTACAACTTTATTTCAATATTTTTACGACTTTATTTTCGTATTATTATGACTTTATTCTTGTAATATTAGAACATTTTCACGTATTAAGACTTTCTCCACACATTGTTTTGACTTTATTCTCGTCTCGGGTTTATTTAATATCATCCGACTTTTTTCTTTTAACACCAAGACTTTGTCGTCCTTTTATGACTTCATACAACTATTTTATCACAATATTATGACTTTTTTCACACATCATTAAGACTTTTTTCTTTTTTCTCCTCATATCATGACTTACCTTTCGTACTATTATTTTGTCGCGATATTACGACTTTTATTCTCATCATACAATCGTCTGACTTTTTTCACGTATTATTGTGAATGTTCTCATATTAAGGTGCCGACAGAGGCTTGTTTTATTGAGTCTGAAAACACTTTAAATAGCAGCAAAAGCATAAAGATTTAATGGAAACAACAGATTATTGACTGTAGATTGAATGAAATGATGAAAATGTTTTTTTTTTTGTTGGTTTTGGTGATGTTTTCATGTGAAGCTTGACTGAAACTTGCGTTTTGTGGTGCAGGCGCGGCGTTCAGCTCCAACATAACGGGAGGCATCAGCACGTCAGTGGCTGTCTTCTGCCATGAACTACCTCATGAACTCGGTGAGTTCCTCCTGCGCCACCACAATCAATCAGCTGGCTATTGGGAGATCAATCGATTTCATCCATATATCAGGATTCTGGGTGTTGATGATTTAACTTTTGGAAAATTTAGATTTTTTTTCCCACCGAGAACCGCTTGGGTTTCCAAAGCTGAAAGTGATGTCAGCTGCAGGGCGGCCATCTTGTTTGACACATGTGTTTTACAGCTTCTACTAAAGCAGCGGTTCTTAACCTTTTCTACCAAACCCACCAGTTTCATATGTGCATTCACTGAACTCTTCTTTAGTGATAAATAAAATATGTGACAGATATATGTCTTTTTACTGGTGCATAAAATGAGCCGGTCATGAACATCACCTTGCTCAAAGGACAAAACCAACACAGCGCACAAACGCACAACAAATTACGGTTTTACTTCATTCTGGCCCCCAAAAAATATTTCAGCCACATAAAAGAATTTCAGCCCCAAAAAATATTTTTTTTAATTATTTTACTAATTAAAAATAACTTTGGATTTTTTATCGAACCCTGGGGTTCGACAGAACCCAGGTTAAGAACCGCTGCACTAAAGACATTATGAGAATAAGTCGTAATATTACGACAGTAATTTGAAATAATGCGAGAATGAAGTTGTTCAACAAGAAGTCAAAATATAAGAATAAAATTGTAAAAATACAAGAAATGTCAGAGTAATACAAGAACTCATAATATTGCAACAAAAAAATTATATAAAAATTGTTGTATGATGAGAATAATAAGTTGTACAAAAGTAAGTCGATATAATGCAAGAATAAATTGTACGTTAAAAAGTCATAATTATAAGAGCACAGTTGTAATATAATAATTTTAGAATAAAGAAATAAATTTATGATAACTTTGACACAAAAAATAACAAAATTAAAAACAAGAAATGTTGAGTGTTTTGTGAATTTTTCTCTTGTAATTTTAAAATGTTTTTTTCTGGTAAAATTACGTCGTTATTCGCGTAGTCTGGTCGCACAACTCGGAATAGAAATGATAAGAAAATATTTAGAATATTTTCTGTCGAGTGTAATTCCTATTTTAGAAAAGAAAGCAACAAATAGAAACCTTAGAGGAGCTGATGTGTGTTTCTCGTCGCCTTTATCTGATTTTAAATATGATCTGGACGCCGTAGAAACCCGTCGAGCTTCCAGACGTCCAGAATTCGCTCTTCGGTTTCCTCTAGAGGCTCGTCAGACGGATCGCTTCGAGAGCGGCTCGTCTTCCCGCATCTGGGCGGAAAAACGCCGTCACAGCGCTGAGGGCTCTTCGGCCGCACACCCAGAAGCTAAATGGCGGTGATGGGTGTGTTAATTGCGGTAGACGATGCGGCTGCGGCGGCGTGTCTGAGGCAGGAGGAAGTGGAAGTGAGGAAGAGCGCGGGCCGGCGCTCTTCTTCCTGATTGATGAATGAGAGCAGAGCGATAATGTATTCATCGCGGTAATTAGCGAGGAAAAGAGGACGCTGCTACAGGAAATGTAGGCCAACCCCCCTCCTCCAAATCCAGGGCGTTTCCACGGAAACTCGGCCGCTCCACGCGTTTGGCCCGGCGATGATTGAAGAGGCTAGACGCTGCGGCGGCGCGCAATCACACAGAATAACAGAAAAACTCCAGGCGGATCCAAAAATACCAGAACCTGCCTGGGTTTCAGTGATTTTTGCTGCCTAAAATCACCTTTTAAAGTTTTATTTTTGCTTTAAAAAAGTAGAAATTGTTGCATATAACCTTCCCAAAAACTACAGGATTTTAACATAACTCATATTTAAAGTTGAAATAATATTTTCTGAGTAGCTTCTTGATGTAGCTCCCATAATAAAAAATAAATCAGATCCTGAGGAGATGTTGAGTGCCAAAGATTAACTCCATATCGGTCATTCATGTTAGCATAGGGCTGAACAAGATGGCTGAAAAACTCATAGCAATATAAACGTTTCATATCAGTTGATATCAATAATTATTGACTATTTTTTGTTTTAAAGATCTGAAATTCTGCCGAACTGAAAACAGTTTTATCCAGTTTTTACTCCACTAAGTTGTTTTTTTATTTTTTAGCCCTTATAAGGCACGCTGGGGAAACTTGGCCAAGTTACCCAGCAGGCTGTTGCTAGGCAACCAGAGAGCGAATTGATTCCACCCACTTAGCTTAGCTAGCCGTGAGAGGTTGAGTTTCCTCTGCCCACATCTCCCAGAATGCCTTGCGGTTCTGGATCTGAACTCATTGAAACGACTGAATATTTTATCAGACATGTTATCTATTGATTTTAATCAAATATTGATCACGATATGTATTTTTATTGATTTATTGCCCAGGACTAAGCTAGCATGAACTGTTTTCGCAGTATAAGTAAATCCCACTAGGAAGTTGCCGTGTTGCAGTCGCAACTATTGGTGCTACTTCACTCATCACTGGCTAATTTTCCATAGTCTTGCAATTTTCACAAGTCAACGCAACTTTTCCACAAATCTAATCTGATTTACTAAGGTGATCTAATATCGCCGAGTACAAAAGAGGATTAGGGCCACCGAACGGAAACAGAAACGAATTTGCACTTTAGTCTCAGAATTCTGACATTTTTTTAATTTTCGTCTTTTTTCCTCAGAATTCAGACATTTTCTCAGAATGTCTGAAAAGTTTAGTCTGATTCAGTTTCAGACAGCGAAGAAAAAATGTTTTTATTTGGTCTACATAAATATCTGGTTTCAACCATGTATAAATGCTCATAGAAAGTTACGTATTTTCAGCTCCAACTGGTAGTTTGACTGGTAGTTTAACCTGTAGTTTATCTGGTAGTTTGGCCAGTCGTTTGACTGGTAGTTTGTCTGGTAGTTTGACCGGCAGTTTATCTGGTGGCTTGGCCAATAGTTTGACTGGTAGTTTGCTGGTAGTTTGACAGGTTGTTTGACTGGTAGTTTATCTGGTAGTTTGGTCAGTTGTTTGACTGGTAGTTTGTCTGGTAGTTTGACCAATCGGTTGAGTGGCAGTTTGTCTGGTAGTTTGACCAATTGGTTAAGTGGTCTTGTCTGGTAGTTTGACCAATCATCTAAGTGGTAGTGTGACTGCTAGTTGATCTGGTAATTTTGTCAGTCATTTGACTGGTGGTTTATCTGGTAGTTTGGTCAAGCGTTTGACTGGTAGTTTGTCTGGTAGTTTGACCAATCATTTAAGTGGTAGTGTGACTGGTAGTTTATTTTGGAGTTTGGTCAATCGTTTGACTGGTAGTTTGTCTGGTATGTTGGCCAATCATTTAAGTGGTAGTTTGTCTGGTAGTTTGGTCAGTCGTTTGACCGGTAGTTGTCTGGTAGTTTGGTCAATCATTTGACTGGTAGTTTGTCTGGTAGTTTGACCAATCGTTTAACTGGTAGTTTATCTGGTTGTTTGGTCAGTCGTTTGACTGGTAGTTTGTCTGGTAGTTTGACCGGTTGTTTGTGGTTCCAGGGGACTTTGCGGTGCTGCTGAAGGCCGGCATGTCGGTGAAGCAGGCCATCATCTACAACCTGCTGTCCGCCCTCATGGCGTACGTCGGCATGCTGATCGGCACCGCCGTGGGCCAGTACACGCACAACGTCACAAACTGGATCTTCGCCATCACCGCCGGCATGTTCCTCTACGTGGCGCTGGTGGACATGGTAAGGCCACTCTGACCTCTGACCTCTAACTGGGGTTATTGTAGTTTTGGGTTTTTCATTAGAGTTTAGTTTTATTTATTTGTGACATTTTGATTGTCTAATTTTGTTTGTTTTAATAAGCGTTTGCTAGTTTTTTTTCTTAGCTAGTTAAATTTTGTAAATAATAGAGTCATAAACACAAAAATGAAGGATATTATGTCTATGACTTTAGTTTGGTTTTGGTTTGATGAAGGCACAATATAGTTCCAATTAGTTATAGTTTTATTTATCTCAGTTAATAAAAAATTATTTCTCTATTTTAGTTTTCATTATTTCATCAGTTAACTATAATAACACTGGAGAGGAGCCGTCATGCAGAACCGATCAGCCAATCAGATACTGAGTTAGAGTATCTGATTGGTTGATTAGAGTAGCAGCATGTAGCAGAATGTAGCTACATAATGCTGCTTGATGCTACATGCTGCTACACAATGCTATATGCTGCTATATGCTGCTACATGCTGCTACACGATGCTACATGACGCTATGTGTTGCTACATGCTGCTACATGACGCTATGTGTTGCTACATGCTGCTACTCGATGCTAGATGATGTATAAAATGGATGCTATCATTCTGACGGTTGTTGTCGTCCCCAGCTGCCGGAGATGCTCCACGGCGACAGCGAGGAGCACAAGCGCTGCCACCTGGGCCACTTCATCCTGCAGAACATCGGCATGCTGACCGGCTTCGCCATCATGCTGCTAATCGCCATCTTTGAGGACCGCATCGTGTTCGACTTCGGCTTCTAGCGGCCGGACGCGCTTGCGTCTGTCCTGCATGCGCTCCGTTCGTCTGCGTGTCGCGTCGTGCTGCTAGTGATGTTTACGAAGCACAACGCCCATCCGTGTCGTCGTCTTGTCCTTTGTCGAGTCCCACCTGCTGATGTCATCACGCCGCGTCCTGACGGGAACAGAAGCATTCCTCCGCACAATATGTCGTGTTTTTACGTCGTCTGGGTTCGTAGGGAACCTGGATCGGTAGAGCAGCCGCCAAACAGGGCTGGGCGATAAATCCAATTCTCCACCGAGTCAAATTCTTGGTTTATGAAGAGGTTTGTTTTTTTTTTTGGATTCAGCGGACATTTTGTTTCGAAAGCGTTTTTTACAGCTTCTGTTCATGTGGACTTTATTTGGAATTCAGGTCAACTCTGCAAAAAAATATACAATTTTATTTTTAAATTATGAGAACAAATATGTACAACAATAGTAAAATAATGCAAAAAAGACACAATATTACAAGAATAAAGTCATAAAATTACCAGAATAAGTTTGTGATATTAGGAAAATAGTCGTCATTTTATGAGAACTCCAATTTGATGAATACAAAACATAAAATTTGTGAAGTTACACTTTTGTATCAGTAAAAGAAATACTTCATTTTTTAACTCATCAGCATCAAATTATTATGATTAGCAGGACTTTGAAACACTCGTGCAACTGAGTTTATTGGCGTTGGGTCGCCCAGCCCTGCAGCCAGAGCCTGTTAGCTTTAGCATGTCCAGCTGTCCGCCATGTTTCTGAAAGGATCCAATGATCTGGAGCCAAACTGCAATGATTTCCATGTCAGACATTCATGTTTTAATGAGAACTATGGAGTTACATAAGAGCCATAACGTTACACCAAAAATAAAAATATTGAAGCCGAAAAGAAATATTCTGAAATTGTTTTGAAAATAATTTTGAATCTGAAAAATTAAAAATAGATTTAAAATCAAAAATAAATTTTGAAACCAAAAACAAGATTTGAAAATGAAAAAAAATGAAAACTAAAAATAGTTTTAAAACTGAAAAATTAATTTTGAAAGAGAAAAAAGATTTGAAGCTAAAAAAAATTTAAACCTAAAAGAATTTAAACTAAAAATAATTTTGAAACTGAAAAATAACTCAAACTAAAGAACAATTTTGAAATTGGAAAAAATAAAATAAAACTTTTTTATTATCTTTTTGTGTGTCAGCGAAAATAAATAATTTTTGGTGTAACTTTATGGCATCAATTTATCTCCATAGAGAACCAACCTGAAGCTGTGAACTTGTCTCTGCTGCGGTTTATCTCTGGTTCTGATCTATGCAGATTTTCTGCGTTTCTGTTGGACGCTGAAGCCGCCAAGAAACGTTTTGGTCATTCCAGGCTCTTCTGTTGGAGAGCTTCGCTGGCCGGCGCCGCCATCTTCATCACATTCCACTAGCGCATAAGCTAACGCGGCGTACATGACTGTATCCTGTCACTGTGTGACATCATCGTCTGGTCCCGCCCGGCGGCGAATCATCCTCATGCTGTTTGAATCATGGAGCGTGAGACGTTAACGAGGTCCAACTGGACTCATCATGTGAAGGCATTTTTTAATTTCATCAAACGTTCACGTAGTTTCAGCAACAGCCTTTTCATCCCTTCATCTGTTGTTTTTTTTAAGTAATGAATTTACAGTGGCTATCAAATCAACATATCAGATTAATGATTTTTATGTGACTAATCTGCACAATCCAACTATAAAACAGAAAAACAAAATACACGCAAGTGAACACGGTGGTGGCAGCATCATGCTGTGTGGTTGCTTTTCTACAGATGGAACTGGAAATTAAAACCCAGAGGGAGTTTGTTTCTCAGCCTCCTACTGATTAACAAAATGTGGATTTAAAAAGAGGAAATTTTATTTTTTCAGGATAGTTCTGGATAAAAACTCAAAAAATTTTGAAAATTTCAGGTAAATTTGATCAAGTCAAAAGGAGACAGAACTAAAAGATTATTTCAGTTTAAGGCTGTGAATTCTCTTTTCTTTTTACATCACAGTGTAAACAACAACGAAACTAAAAAATGGTGTGTAAAATTTGAAAGCCACTGTAAAGCTGAATGAAAATATGAAACAGACTTTTCTCCATAACTTATGGAAGTCCATTGCTGCCATGAAAAACATAGATAAACTCGCAATAATGAATTTTAAAGTCATAAATATGAGAATAAGTCAAAATTACAACTTTATTTCAAAATTGTTTCAGAAAGTTGAAAGTATGACTTTTAAAGTTGAAATGGACTTTTATCTCAAAATGTTGACTTAAAATTTCAAAATTGATTTTGAAAGTCAAAATTATGACTTTTCTCTAACTGACTTTAGATCTCAGATATCATGAATTTGAACGTTGAAATTCAGAATTTTTATATCAAACTTATGACTTCCTGTTTGGCTTTTATTTTGTCATTCATGGCAGAAATGGCCTTCCATAATAATTACATTAAAATAAAGTTAAATACTTGGGTCCAAAATGGAGGTAAGAAGGAGCGACTGAAGTGACGGTGTGGATTAGTGAACCGGCCCGGATCCGTTCCACCAGAACCTGAATGTTTTTACTGTAATCTGGAATCGATTCATTTTGTCTCATTCTGTTGGACAAACATGGACTCCGCTCTAGGGATTCCTCGCTGCTGATTGGCCGTAAGAAGAAAACGCCTTGATCATTATTATTTTTTTTTATGTGTATATTTGTTTTTGTAAAGTATAAAATGTAACATGTCTCTGTTAGCCTGTTGGTGCGTTTTCCTGAAGAAGAATAAAGAGAAAGGAAGATGCTGAATTATGCAGGTTCTGGTTCTGTTTTATGACATTACATACAAATCAGTGTTTTTGAAAGATACGCCTTCCTAAAGTATTTACACCCCCTCAACTTTTTCCCACATTCCAACCACAGACTTTGTCTTAAGGGGATTTTATGACCGACAAACAGAATTGAAAGAAAACTGGTGCTTTTTTTTTTTGAATGTTTTTTAAAAATAAAGATCTGAAAAGTATGGCATGCTTTTTTATTTGGCTACGTGTATTCTGATATCACTAAATTAAATATTTAATGCTGTCAGAAGTCACCGATTGGAAGAGAACAAACGGATTAATAAAGACCAAACCTTATGTACAAACTTATGAAATAACTCCACTGTTGTTTTAAAGAATAATATCATACATACAGGATTGTTTTCATCCACATGAAGCAAATCTGGCCCTCAGCGTTACTATGAATATGCCAAACCCATAGGGGGCAGTGTAGAGCAGCGCTCTATCATGTTTCGGTAAAACTGGCTCACTTTGTTTCTAACCCAATCTGTGTGAAAAGAACGTAGCCTACTATTATATAAAACATGCCATTTTTGTTCCATTTCTATTATGAAACAAGCTTTAAATTTTATTCAGTAAGGGTTTTAAAAAAGTTTTACATTTGAGTTAGTTGGTGAAATATTTAGAAACTGGAGCGGTGAGACCAAAACTGTAATTCTAAAACATGTATAAGTTCAAAAGGTATGAATAGTCTTAATGTTCTTGGTGTGAAACATTAAAAACTAGGGATGTGCCATTATTTTGTAATTTAACAGAAGTCTGGCCTCCAGTTTGGTAATGAAAAGCCCTAAAAACTCCCCTATGTATCATGAAAAGACCAGGAATGTGAGACGTCTTGCAGGAGTCGTCGATGAAAATCCTCATACTTTAAACATTAACAAGCTGTGGTGCCGGAAAGTTACCGACCCTGAAACTGGTGAAACTTTTGTTCTAAAAACTGAATGAAAGCTGAAAGTATTTTTTTTTTTAATAACTTCTTACATCTTTAAATTCATGGGTTTTGGGATTAAGCTCATCTTTAGCTCAGCTGCTTTTCACAGAACTTTAGATCAAATCAAACTTTTTCTTTGCACTTTGCTGTAAAACACAAACCTCTTTTTGAAAGCAGCTCACATTTAATGACCGAGAGTTTGGTGTTCATCTGCGGCCTGTACATATTTCCTACACGTGTGAACCGGAAGTGATTCGCGCCATCTTGGCGAAGGAAAACACGTCAGACGATGTGGACGAGCTGCCGCCGATCTCCTACTGACGTGAAGAGCGAGTACAGCACGGAGGAGCTTCACCTGAAATCCACGGATCAACATTTAAACGGATTCGTAACTTTTCGTGTGAATTACGAAGGTAACTGTTAAGTACAAGCAGCAACAAACACGGAGGCTACATGTCGGTCTTAGCTAGCAGATAAAAGCTGAATTAGCTATACTAGTTTTGCAGCGTTTGGTAGTAACTCATTATATTTACTTGAGTAACTTTTTAGTAAAAGTTACTTTTCAGAGCATTTTTACTACTCTGTACCTTTTATTTTTACTAATTGTATTAAGTATTTCTGGATTCTCTACTAAATGCGAAACAAACACGTTCTAACCAAAAAAATCACCAGATTTTCAGTTTCATATTGAAAGAAACTGATTTGTAAAATATTTCTTTTGCTTGATTTTGTTATTGGGCTGCCCGGTGGTGCAGTTGGTAGCACTGTTGCCTTGCTGCAAGAAGGTTCGATTCCCGGCCCGGGGTCTTAATGCATGGAGTTTGCATGTTCTCCCTGTGCATGGCGGTTCTCTCCGGGTACTCCGGCTTCCTCCCACAGTCCAAAAACATAATGGTCAGGTTAATTGGTCTGTATAAATTCAGTTTTGTTGCCCTGTGATGACCAGTTGACCCTCGTCTCGCCTGAAATGAGATGGGCACCAGCACCTCTGTCTTAGCCAGCAGATAAAAGCTACATTAGCTAAGCTAGTTTGGCAGTAAATATCAGATATTTATCTTAGTTTTACATAGAGGTGGGTATCCATTCATCCATCCATCCATCCATCCATCCATTCATCCATCCATCCATCTTCATTACACCCTTGTCCCTCAGTGGGGTCAGGAGGTGCTGGTGCCTCTCCAGCCACGTTCCGGGTGAGAGGCGGGGTCACCCTGCACAGGTCACCAGTCTGTCGCAGCGCCAGAGGTGGGTAGAGAACTCAAAAATAGTAATCGAGTAATATTGTTTACAAGTTGGATAGGAATGAGGTGAGCTAGTTCTAAGCTTGTTTATTGTTGTCATAGCAACTCCTTAACTATTGTACGTTTTTAAGTCTGCTCTGGTGTAGGGGAAACACTGTTTATGACATCATGGAGTAAATCATGCGACGTGAATTCGGGAAAAGTCGGCAATTTGATGAACACATCCAACTAGGTTTGCTACTTCATAAAATTAGCTCAACTCCAAGTTGATGCCATGGATATATTGACAAAACAACTTGGGGAAATAATCGCAATACTCTCGTCCTTCAGTTCCGACGTCATGGCGTCTCAATGTGATTATCCAACAGTTGCAAAATGGATGTGATTTACTGGATTTATTCAACTTTTATTTACACATTGGAACTGAAACAAAGCTGCAGCTACGCGTTGAGCTGGCAGAGCAGAGCGACGCCTCGTCTGATCCAGTGCTCTGCGGGGACGTCGGTGTTCAGCGTCATGGCGATGACGTAGTTGGTGGAGTGTCCGGTGGTGGACAGAGTGCCGCGCCGCTCGCTCGTCTTGTAGACGGGAGACAGGTAGCACATTCTCTCAGGAATCTCCACTCGCTTCATGGGCTTCAGCCACATCTACAGAGCAGAAGACGGAGACGTGAGGGGTGCGCTAACGAGGGGCGTGGCCAAAGGGGGCGGGGACCGGCTAGCCTTGAAATCTGGTGACAGAAATGCTACCGTTCATAACGGAGAAAAAGAGGTAATTAAAAAGTTGTTTTGCAAGTTGTAGTTTAAAACGGCTCAACATGTTTCACTTTAAGTTGATAAGTTGAATAGAGTTAGCATAATGGTGCTAACAGAGTTTTATATAGTTAAACAGGCTCATTGTGAGACTAAATATTAGCGTGTAAGCAGCAGATATACTGCAGTTCCCACATGCTAACCTATGACTGTGTGACGCCATCGTAGACAGAAAAAAAATGAATTTATGGCAAAAAATTAAATTTTTGAGATTAATTTTAGACATTTTCAAGAAAAAAGTGGAAATTTCTGAGCCTGCAAAGTCAAAAATTTGCAACAAAAAAACAAATGAAACATTTTTTTAGCTTGAAAAGTCAAAACGTTGGTAGAAACAATTTTTGAGATGAAGCTAAATTTTTTTTAGAAAAAACTTGAAAATTGCTTCATTTTAAAATGTCACAAAATTTGCTAGAAAAAAAAATTGAGTTTCAAATGTTGACAATTTTTGACTGCTCAAATTCAGAAATTTCCAAAATTTTTTCTAGACAATTTCTATGATCAATATAAAACAACCATTTTGGTAGAAATGTGCCACTCCTTTATTTTTTCTACCTAAAATGGCTCTAATACGCCGTCGTACTAAACAGATTCATGAATTTTGTTCATAAACAGATTACGAAGAACATTCGGCCAAAACTTGAATAACAAATCTAAGACTGCAGTGCTTTCAGATGAAACTGTGATTTCGGTTTGCCACCACTCTGCAGTTTGTGCCCCATTCGGGGATTTTTTTCCAATCGTATTTGCCTGGTGGGGTAATTCAGTGAACCTCGGGGCAACAGGGACTAACCTGAATCTCTTTGTTATCCAAACACAAACAAATTGAAACTTTGGGGATGTGAACTCGTAAAAGCACGAACCCCCTGGAGTTATTATGAAGTTCTGCTTATGCAAAAGAGATAAACTGGGCCAGTGAAGAAAAAAAAACATCTTAAAGAGAGTAAAACAAAAGCGGTTTGTTGAGCAGTGCAGAGCGGGGGCCTCGGCGCACATTTACATTTCAAAGTCGCTGTTCCTCTTTTTTTTTTTTCATCTGCACAAATAATAAACACATTTTAATGAAGTTCTGTTCTTGTTAATAAGACGCCCTGAAATGCCTGAATATTTAACAAGTGAGGCTGGTGCATTATTCATATTCAGAGAAAGGAGAGAGAGGAAAGAAGAAGTTCTCTGCTTCGTCTTTCCGCTCTGATGATCCACGTCGGGCTGAACCTTGACGGGATGGCCGGCTTCCCGCAGGCTGGAAGACAAACTGTAGAGAATCAGGAGACGCAGCGCTGCAGTTCCAGACTGAGTGCTGCACTAACAGCAGCAGAAAAATAAACCTCCGTCCTGCAGCTTCATGCAATGTCAAGCAGACCTGAACTGCTTCTGTTGGAGCGTTTCTTTTCAGTAACGCTGCAACACTTGTGGTGTGAATACTTTGTCCAAAGAACCTTTTTAACCTTACAAGCATAAACCCTAAACAAATCCTACCACCAACCCCACTACAAACCCTATTTCCAACTTAATTCCTAACCTTATCGCCAACCTCACAACCAACCCCAGTGCCAACCCCACTACCAACCCTATTTCCAACTACATCATGATCAACAAAATCTGGCTTTTTGACAAATAAAAATACTTTTAATGTAAAAGTTAAAACTGATTGAGCATCACCTAAACCTTGAAAATATGCAATAAACCCAAATATGAATTAGCAGGGAAACAATGTGAGGAAATGTTGATTTTCCGTGAACGTTTGAGGTCGTAAAATCACATAAACCTGACGGCCACCAAGTAATAACATGCTGCTAACAACATGACCACAAGGTGGCGACAACACAACAAGTTGACAATTGCTAAGAGCATTCTTTGCAAACCGGTGTGATAAATTCAGAAGTTTGTTGATCTGCAGAATCTCACCAACCTTAACTCGGATTCAGGTGTGTGTGTGTGTGTGTGTGTGTGTGAGCTCCTCACCACTGGCATGGAGTCGTGCAGCACTTTGGGGAAGGACTCTGCCAAAAGGTTGGTGTCCCTGTTCCAGCGAGCGCCGTCGAGGAACAGACCACGGATGTAAACACCTGACAGCAGATCAAATCAGATTCTACGTTCACACAGCAGGAAAATGTGACCTAAATCCACATTTTTTACCCATGTGTGACTTTTTCACGGCAGTATAAAAAGATCAATTCTGATCTTTTTACCTAAAAAAAAATCTAATTAATGGACAAAACTGTTTATCTGCCATCATTGGTGGCCATGCGAACTAGACTGAGCATTCATGACCGGCTACAGGAGGGTGATTGACAGCGCTAAGACCAGCCTCCTGGCTCTGATTGGTTGTTTCTAGTTAGCTTTGGGAGCACCGGGAGAAGGCAGAGGAGCAAAATGTTTTCACGGATGACCTGTCTCATTACACGGTGAAAGTTTAAGAATATCTTTTGTAGAAGTTGCAGCTTTGCGGAGGCCTTCAGCCTGCGTCTAGGCGTCCTACCGTCCTCTGGGGGATCGGTGTATTGAGCATCGTCCAGGACCTGGAAGTCGAAGCCCAGCAGGTCGATGGGAATCGTGTGTTTCCTGGCATAGTTCTGCTGGCTGCCGGTGAGGAAGGCCTGGGTGAAGAAGAACCCGGAGATCCAGAAAACGGGAGGCGTGCCATGGTCGTACCAGTCCTGAAAAACAAGGAGAGGAAACGTAGTAACACTCAACCAAAATACAAGAGGATGGGCTTACCGATCAGCACTGCTCAGGGTTTAACCGTCCAGTTCAGGGGCGACAAAAATCATTTTTATTACAAGCCGCATCGAGACCAAAGGCCGTGGCAGAATGTTTAAATGAAAATACTTATTAACAAACAAGCTTTCTCTGCATTAGATTTGTAGTTACATACTCAACATCTGTTCACAATAATGTAATTTGGTTTAACTGATAAAAAAATATAACCATGAAGCTTCAGTCTGCAGTAGACAGAAAACATGACGGTTTAAGCGTTTCATATCAGTTGATATCGATTATTATTGAGTCATTTTTTTTTTTTTTAAATGCGTTAAAATACTGAAACTGTTGGCGTAACCTTTACTGCTTTCTCCAGTTTTCACTTCACAGCGTTTTAATTTTTAAGCCGTTATGAGGTTCTGTGAGGAAACTAGAAACTGCTGCTGCGCCTGTTACTCAACAGCTTGTTGCTAAGCAAACAAACGTAGAGGGAGAATAAGTTAATCCATCCCACCAACTTTTCTTAGTTGGCTGTGAGCATCTAAAGCCTTTCTTCTCCCAGAATGCCGTGCAGTTCCGGATCGGACTTCAGCGAATATTTTAAATATTGAATATTAGATTAGATATTAGATATCAGATGTACTGACCACGCATCTATTGCGATGTATATTGTTCTTTTCCCTCCACAATGTAGCTTAATAGCTTTGATTAAAAATGATAAACAAAGTTTTAAAAACAGATATAAAAATTAATTTCAATTAAATTACATTTAACTCCACAATGAAATGACACTAAAAGTACTTTATTTTTTGTCATTAAACTGGAAACTGTGCAAATAACATCTTTGTGAAAACATTCTTTCTTCTTTATTTTAAAGCCTAAAATTAGGAATAAAATTACTATTTAAAAACAGATTTTCTATAAAAAAAAATATGTCTTTCTTTCCTCAAATGGTCAGGCAATACTTGCAGCTCTAAATCAATTTTATTCAGCTGTTCTATAAATAAACTAGTAAGTTTTATCTGATTTTCAGACACATTCGTCCAGCCTTTCACCACAGCTGAGGCAGTGGGATCCTGATCTGCATCATTGTTGCGGCGGTTCTGTCTGAGGTAAGGAACTCGTGACTCTGCAGTTCAGCGGGTCAGGAGTCACGCAGACATTCCTGTTGGCCAACACACACAGGAAGCCTTTCAGCGTAACGATCTCTGATGGAAGCAGGCAGGATTTCTGCTGTGGGAATGAACCGATGAACCGGCTCATTCCCCGGTCATGTGGCTTCCTGGGCGGTACTTTCTCCTCTCTCGTAACGGCTCATGTGTTGCATCCTTAAGCAGGTTCAGCTTAGTGCAGCATTTTACTGTAAAAATATTTCCAGTCTGGATACAAACACAAAAAGTTTATTTCATTATTCCCATTATGAATTTCAGTATGATGGCCATTTTTTGACCCTTTTAAATCAGTTATGGCCATAAAATGTTACCTGTTTTGATGACTTGGTTGAACTTTATTGTATGTTTTCAAATATGGTCTTTGTTTTTAAAAGTAAGAAAATGCAGCAAAATCTGTTTTTGAATCTCACACCAGTCGTTGACTGGATTTAGATGAAGATGTGTGACAGAATGAGTCACAGTCGTCTTAATAGTTACCGTTAGCTTCCGCTAACATTTTTATGTGCTTAGCGGTTTAGCAGAGCTAAGATTCTTGTTTAGCAAATTAGTGGAACATTTTGGTTAGCTGTGCTGGATAAAACCATACAGTCTCCATCACAGCCATGGCAGCCATCTTAAAAATCCCAATCAGTAAATATGATTTCCATTTGTCCAATCATGCATGATTTGACTTTAAAAGTATTCACGGACAAATTCAGCGTAAACATAAATCTTCCTTGAGGTCCATCTTGAAAAATGGCTGCCATCTTGAATTTTTCAGTGGAAAATGTTTTCTGTTTAGTGTTTTTCTTTGTGAACATCTGTACCAAGTTATGTTCTTGTATCTGCATGTGAACAATTTCATTATGCATCAGAAGAAGATCTACTGTAAATATGAAACAACATTATTCCCAGAGTCTCACGTGGCGCAGCTGTTCCTCATTCATTATTAACACAGAGGAAATGTTCTGTCTCTGTTTGTGGTGATATCACAACTGCACAAAAAAAATATTCCTCCTGTTAACAGAAATAGTTGGTGAGCTTTCAGGCACCTGTAAGAACTTGAGTCTCTGCAGGAAGTCGTTGACGTAGCCTCCTAGTGGTTTCAGGCTGGGGTACGACTTGTTCATCCACATGCCGGGAATTTTCACTTTCAAGATGCTGCTCACGACTTCCTCCAGCTCTGCTGACATCACCACCAGACCCTGCAGGACGACACACACACACACGTGAGCGTGTGCGGTTCTGCTGTGGAGCTACTAATAAGCTAGCAGCAGAGCTAATATTTTGCCTAGCGTGTTAGCATCTTTGCTAACTTTGAGTATGTAGTTTCCCCTAGATTAATTTTTCCAGATAAATTCTAAAGCAATGATTTACTTGGGTATTTAGTAAACATTCTGTTAAATAAAGTTCAACATATGTGTTGAAGTTTTGGTTTTTGATTGTTAAGAATTCTTCAAGTGATTAGACGTTCATGCTCTTATTTTGGAGTTCCACTTCCTCTCTGCTGTAGATCTACAGTAAAAAGGTTAAAATCTTTCTGACCAACTGTGGTCAATTAGGCAAAATCAGCAACAAAGTTAGCGATAATCAATAAATATAAAACCGAATCCAGGAGTGAAAGGTCAAGCCCAACCCTTCAGGCAGGTGTGTAATAGCAAATTTGACCCAGTTGAGAACGATTTACTATGTTGCAACACGTCATTGATGTGGTCGTATTAACATGGTGGGATTTAGCACTATAGCATTAGGTTTAGCACTTTAGTGTTAGTTTCTGCTAAATACTATGTTGTTGTAGCGTTTAGCATTAGCTTCCACAAAGCAAGTTGCAATAAATGAATAAACTGCAGCGTTTTCTTTGTTTTCAGTGCTTTTATGTTGCATTTTTTTTCATATTTGTCTGTTTTTGTGGAGTCCTCATCATTCATGAGTTTGCCTCGTATATATCAGTACTGGACGACTACAGGCCTGAAGAGTCTGTGTCCTACATGCTTTAGATGTTTTTACCAGGTGATCTGATAAACAGATCAACGGATAACTTGCAGAACTTGATACGTTAAAGAAGAAATTCAGTATTTGGATTGTCAGTGTTGGATAAAACGAAGACATGCAGAACTAAAGGACTGCAGTTGATCACCCTTGTAATTTTTTAGCTTTAATGCTTTTTAATCTTATTATCTTTCGGATACAAATTGTATTTCTCTAGAGCAATTTGCAGCTAAAGCTTCATAATTATATTTTAGAATAAATAAAGTACCATTTAGCTTCTTTACGTTCCAACCTTAATCTTGTTGGAAATCAACTGAACTCTACCAGTTCTGACATGAAGAGACCAACCCAATATTAACCAGAACGACGCCAAAAACTCGCTAACGGCTAAAACATAAAGCACGTGGTTGAGGTCCAACATCTAACCAAATCAGGTTTCCTGCTTCACTTCCTGACTCTACCTTCAGTCTGTTGAGGATTGTGGACTTCGACATGTTTGCTCCGTAAATACGAAAGTAGCTTTTCATATTTAAATGTAGTTTAATTAACAAGGCAAAGAGAGATGACAGAAAAACCCACTGATGACTTTCTGTCGGCTCGTTTAATAACATAACTGGTGTCTAAAGCATCTTCTGTTGAAATCTTTAATTCGTAGCTTTTGGCTTTCAGAGACATTTCGAAAGCAAACAAGAGGCCTGATTAAAATGACGGATCCGCTAAATTAATTAAGCGTTGGAGCAGCTGTCAGTTCCGACTGATTTCTGAACAATATGCTGATTATAATCACAGATGCTGAAATATTCACACAACAATTAATGATGCAGTTGAACCAAAATCACCACATAATAGGACAAACAAGCAAACCTGATGACGGTTGTTCACCTTTCATTCCCAACAGGACAGATGTTGCTTGTTATTTACAGAGCGGCGCACATGGAGACTCTGCTTCCTGTTTATTAGACATTAATAAGCTTTTCAGGAAGGTCTAATGTTGTTGTAGCATCCGACTAAATCACAGGCAGAAAACTGCAGCAAAAATCACATTTCTTTAAATTAAACAGTTACTTTTAGTTTGTTTTTTTTTTTTTTTTTACTATTATGTCCTGTTAGATTCCAGGAAACTAAATAATTACTAATAAAATGCGATTTCTCCTTCTCTGGCTGCCACTGCTGACTTCAACTGAAATTGATTGTAGATGACTGAATGTGTTTACAGTATCTGATTTTCAGCAGAAGTGTTGAAATAATGAGAAAATGTTAGCTTTGTGGTTCACAAATTTAAAATCAGTAAGATGTAATGATTAGGAGCCACCGTTTATACGAAACGCCTCTGATGGAATTAAGGAATATTTGCTTATATATGGAGTTTAACAGTGGAAAGACGAAGCGTTACGGACGTTTCCACTGCAAACATCCTGGTTCATCTCACTTTGCAGAAAATAATTCAGCAAAATCTTTCAAATGTGGATTCAAGAACATAACTCGGTACAGATCTTCCCCAAAACAAGCCAAGGAACATATTAACACAAAATCTGCCGTTTTGTATGACAAATGAATACGTTTCTTGTCAAATCATAGATAATTGGACCAATAGAAATCATATCTTTAATGATAATGTTGAGATGTTTCAAGATGGCTACCATGGTTGTCATGGAAAATTAATTTTTGCTCATAGCTACATGGTTTGAACCATAAAAATCACATCTATATTCTTGATCTTGTGTCTCCTTTTTCTTGTGACCATTTTCAAAATGGCCTCCATGGAGAATATCTGCACTGGAACCGGTAGTAGTTATCGCAATGGTGGGCACAGCTAACCAAAAAGTTCCACCAGTTTGGTCAACAAGAATCTTAGCTCTGCTTATGCTAACCATTAAGATGGCTGCCAACCAGTCTGTGTCACATCTTCACCTTCTTCCAGTTGACAACGGGTGTGCAAACCACAAAGTCCTCAGTTTCAGGTTTTGCTTCATATTATCACTTTAAAGATATCAACATATGATGTCACACAGCCATGCTAATGGGTAACATTTTATGACAATAATTGGCTTAAAAGGGTCAAAATATAGCAAAAGTCATCCTGAAATTCACGTGGCTAATGGGAAATATGAAAAACGTGCGACCTGAGGAGAGACCAAGCTAATTTTCATGCTTGTCTCCACACTTGAAAGATTTTCCACAGCAATAAGCCGGAGTGCTGTGCACCTTTATGGCCTTCTGGATGTTGATGCAGGAGCTTCGGATGGTGCAGAGCAGGTTGTTGAAGCGGCCCATCTCCTGCACCAGCACGGTGTTCATGCTCTGCTTGTAGCTGGTGGGGAAGCTCCGCAGCGCCGCCTCCAGGTCGAAGTCCGGAGGCAGCTTGCTCAGGATGTCGGCTGCCACTTCAAACACCATGTCGTCGGTGGATTTGGCGTCTCCGCCTCCGGAGCGCGACTGATCAGAGACACAGAGCGGCGATCAGAACATGGAGGCGTCTCATTAAAAATGACAGCTTTCTGGGAAAAATGATCGTTTTCCGCTTCTACGTGTCACATCATGTATTCCTCTTCAAATACTCTAACTTCTATTTCATCACAGTGATGACCGATTTAAACTAAGACATCTCAAAAAGAAACAGACTGGGGACGCAAGTTATCGATTATTAGTTAATCTAAAGTTGATTCAACTTATTGCTAAGCGGCTATTTTCTTACAAACCTGACTTTTCTCTTGTATCAAGAAATAACCACCTTTGCGGGACCATAAATTGTCCCAGAAGTTATCGTTGTTCTAGTTTCGAGACCATTTTCAAATCTTATAATGGCATTATCACAAAAAAAAAAAAAAAAAAAAAACATTTTCAAAGATCAATAACCTTTAAATTCTAATGAACATTTAACACTGGAACTGGAACACATTTTAAATATCCAAAAAAATTAATAAAGAAAGAAAACAAAAGAGTCAACACATAAAATGATGGATGAAGTCTCTGTAAACAGAATTTGTTGAGACCAAAACACCAAACTGAAGACTTTTGTCGTCCAGTTTTTGATAAAGAGAGAAAAGAGAAAAACAATAAATCTTACAAATGGAAATTATTGAACTTCTTTAATTTCTCATATGATTAATTGACTTACTACTTATTGCAACAGATAAAGGCTGACAGTCTTTCCACAATATAAAAGCTCACATTTTTCATAATATGCTGAATTTAAGAAAAATCATCACATTTCAACATTATGTTGTGACAGCTGTACTAAATACTGATTGAATAAACAGAAAATATAACAAAACGGGAACCTCTCAAGCTGCTGAACAGAAAAATAAAACATGGAAAGAATCAAATATGTGAAACAAGCAGGAAGATATTAATATTGAAACATTATCTGTGGTTGGTTTAGAATATTTAAACTTTTCTCGCTCAAAATCTGCCGGTTTTTTTTTTCCATCACGTTAGTTTTTCTGTAATCCTCACCTTCGTAGCACATCAGTCATTTTCGGTTGATAAAGTTGATGCTGCTCCGTTACATAGCACAGCCGAGTGAAGCGTCATCCGGGTTAAACTTAAGCACTTTGCTGAGTGTTCACATTTCTAAACAGGACCGCATAAAGTGCGGCTTTTTGCATCCCAAACCGGACTCCTTTTGGACCGTTACTCTTTACCGTTCAGGGATCTCTCCGCCATCTTTGTTTCTGGCTCCGCTTAAGGATGACCAGCGGCGCCCCCTGCTGGATGGCGGCCAAACTACAACACAAACGGCAGGTCTAAGGCTTCTGTTCTGCCAGAAGGTCTATTCTAAATAGATATTTATTGTAGATCAAAGATTTGAAAGGGATTTTTACGATGGTGTAATAAGGCCACTGTATATTTAAAAAAGGAATACATTTTCAGAAATGTTCTGGAAAAAAAAATCTGGAAAATTTCTCAGTTGGGAAAATCAGAAATTTACTAGAACCCCCCCACCCAGAAATTTTGAGATTAATCTCTGAAATTTTCTAGAAAAAATATTGTTTTAAAAATCAACTTTTGGAATTTTTTTGAGTTTCAAAAGTTGATAAATTCCAAGTTTGGCAAATTTTGGGCGTTTGCTGTACTTAAAGAAAAAGATTTAGGTTTTAGTTTCTCGTGGGCTCAATTGAACAAATTTATTTTCAGTAATATGTACAGGATTTGGGTCAATTTCTTTTCAAAACGTATGCTACATTTAGTTTAATAAATTAAATCAAAGCTGAGCTGAATCAAAGTCGCCTTTTCAGTAAAAATCTCTGGTTGAACATGGTTCTACCTTTTGTTAAAGCTTGGTTATAAAAACAATTTGTGCTATACTTTACATTTTCTTTTGTTAGAAAATTAAATTCAGAGTAATTTTACCTTTTGAATCATTTTTGAATAGCAGCAGAGGGCCCAACAAAATCAGTCTAAAGGCCATAAATGGCCCCCGGGCAGCACTTTTGGACACCCTTAGTGCAAGAAGACATTATTAGTTAATCAATTTAAAGAAACTTTAATCTAATAATAAATCAATTAATTGTCTGCATCTCTAAAACAGATATTTTAGGAGCTTCGTCCTAATTTTAACTTTATTTTCTGTATTTATAAATGGAAGTCGGAGCAGAACGGCTTCACATTTTCCGTCCAATTTCTCCCACACACCAATTTGACACTCTGATCAGCCGTCCTGAAGCTCATTCATGCTGATAATTATTCACTCTAATCTGCGATTCTTCCGCTTTTCGTCTTATCCATTCACCTACACGATGTTCAGCCAGCGGTAATGGATAATCACCGGCTAATGGCGGCCGCGTTACAGTAGCAGAATGACAAATAGCTGCCTCATTCCGCTTTAAGTGCGTCGCTGTTTATCGATCATTGAGACTGATGAGAGCGTATTAGATGCTAATGAAGTCCACACATGACTGACGCCAATATTAATCTTGCCGAATAATATTAATAGGAATAAATCCCGGAGTCTGTGGAGCTCTAAATTTAACTTTAAATGTGGGAGTCACGGTGGGTCTGGAGATAATTGTCTATTTATCTGTTGCAACCAAAAAAGACGTCTGACGCTTTGGAAGGAAGCTGCTGCTGTACATACAGAGCTGACACACACACACACACACACACACAGAGCTGTGTGTCTGAAAACACATGGATGTAGAAATAAGTCAGCTAGAACTGCGCAGGAGGAGCAGCGACTCTTTCATCTAGAAGTAGGCGTTGATGTGAAATCTTTGGATTTGATTTGCAGTGAAAGGTTTAACAGTTCAGAGCTGCGGCATCATGATGTGGGATCACAGGATCCGCCAGAGCCAAAAATACTGTAAACGTCAACTGAAATATTTATGTTTGGTTTATAGAGTGAAGTTTATTTTAATGTAGTGGAATGACACCAAAGGGGAGGAAACAATTGGCGATTAATCGGATTAATCACCCGTGTTTAAAAAAAGTATGAACTATGAATTAAATCCTGAACACAACTCCACCAGTTTTGCCAAGAATTTCCAGCCAGAATAAAAAAAAC
Organism: Girardinus metallicus; assembly: GCA_903067095.1. Taxonomy (NCBI): domain Eukaryota; kingdom Metazoa; phylum Chordata; class Actinopteri; order Cyprinodontiformes; family Poeciliidae; genus Girardinus; species Girardinus metallicus. The sequence goes on along the minus strand of CAEGAE010032483.1, from coordinate 20,784 downwards.
GAAAGAAAAACTATATATAATTTGACCTTTATTATATAATCACACTAGAAAAACACAGAATCTCACTTTTGGTCTAGTTTTGTGCAAACATCTTATTACACTTAAAATAAGACAAAACTAACTAACAAGTAACTTTTCAGAAAGAAATATGAGCTTTTTTAAAGTAAATAATTCCTTAATATTGTAAAGCTCTGGTTCTACTGGTTTGACCCTCAGCGGGGCGTGGCGTTACCTGTGTGAGCAGGATGCTGTCAAACAGCAGCTGCGTCTCGGCCTGATCCTTGGTGATGTCTGCGTTCGCGTTCATGCCGAAAATCTCCGGCGACGGGTTGAGGGGAAGCAACTTGGCGAACTCCAAGTAGCTGTTGTACTGCGGCAGAAACGACGGCGGGGCGGGGGGGGCGAGAGGTTAGACATTTTTAACGCAACATCGGAAAACATCTGCAGTAATAACCCTCGCTGAACAACAACTGTGCTTCATAGATTGCTGGCATTTGTTTTAATGAATATGTAAATGTGACTTCATGAATAAAAGATGTGATTGGAGGGGGGTGAAGTACGGCGGAACAAAATGCCAAATAAAATGCTGCTTGCCGCAGACCGCGCTGCGTTAACAAATCCATCAGCCGTCGGTGACAGCGGCCGCCTGCTGCGCCTTATTACACACATTTTATCTGCTGATGACTTTTTAAAGGTAGCTCATCAACAGTTAGAGCGAACTCTGGGTCAGGGACTGCTGGGGAACTCCAGAGTTTATGGAGTTTTTAAAGCGCCGGCGCGGCCTGAAGCGCCCTGAAGCACTGCTTACCCGATGGTCATTAAGTGGCTTTCTAACATGCTTCAAACTGGGATCCAAACATTCAGCAAAATACAAGGTTTTATAGATGTAAAAACAACAAGATCCACCTTTAATTTGACATTTAAACCTTCACAGCTTAACAGAAATATAAACAAATGTGCTGTAGGGTGAAAAAAATGGAACAAAATCAAGTTATATCCTTAATCTGTTACTATATTAAAGCATCTTTTTCTATAAAACGTATGAAATATTACAGGAGTTATTGTCAGGAAGGAGCTGAACTTTGACCTTTTGGACTGCAGTTCAGCGTTGAATGTTTTTGCAACAGACGATTAGGCTAAGGCTAAGATCGTTTTGTTTTTTAATTACAATAAAACAGTCTTTAAATTACAAGAAAAAAGTTGCAAAAAATACATTTGTAAAATTACCAGAATAAAGTTGTGAAAATACAAGAATAAGTTTGTAAAAATTACGAGAATAAAACCTTAAAAATATGAGAATAAAGTTGTAATTCTCTGAGAACACCTACATTTAAAAGCAGTTTGGTTAAAATGAGGATTATGGAGCAATTTGTGAAGTTATAGTTTGATATCAGTTTTTCAAATAATCAAATACTTCAGCTATTATCACATCGGCATTAAAACATTATCAGCATTCAGACTTTGAAACGATGATGCTAACGACTGAGTCAACAGAACCAGACGGAGTTACGAAGCGGGTCTGACTTACATCGCCGTCTGGTGGCACGTAGTAAAGGCCGCTGGAGTCAAACATGTAGTCGGGGTCATCGATTAGTTGTGTCGTGTAGAAGATGGAGAGGATGGTGCGCAGAGTTCGTCTGTCCCAGTCGTCTGTGACACGTCCTCCGTAGTTACATTCTCCAGTCATGTAGCGCAGGGCGTCGAACGGGACTTCCTGGAAACACAAGTCAGTAAAAGGTTTTAAATTTAAAAATGTATTGAGAAAGTAGAAAGTAGGTCAGCTATGCTAGCTTGACTATGACAAACTTAACATGTAGATATGCTGTGGAATTCAGCGTGTTTTGGTTTATTTAACATTAAAATAAAGTGAACCACACACCAACTCTCTGAGCGAAAACACAGGTTTAAATTAGCTAATTTACCACGGTGTGTTCATTTTATCATTTATTAAGAAATCGCAAAATAAACATCAAGTCTGAAAGCGTGAAACTGTAACAAACTGAATGTTCTGTTCTTTGTGTGGGAAATGTTTTTTTGTGTACTTCTACGTAATCTCTGCTGTATTGGCTGGTATTGGTTGGTTTTCAGCGTTAATTTTTCCCCTGTATTGATGAGCTTGTGAGAGTTCAATAGACTAACCGCCTCATTTCTTTGTATAACGCTGAGATATTCACAACAATCATCAAACCCCATAATAAACTTCGAAAATACAATAATTTGAAAATTTAATAAACTTTGAAAATATGAAAAAAACAGACAATGTCCAAATTTTTTGGGTCATTGATTGTTTTCTCTTTTGTTTACCATTCCTCACTCAAGGTCAGGGGCCAAACAAGTTAATTTCAAAGGCCACAAATGGCCCCCGGGCCACATTTTGGACATCCTTGCTTTAGTGGCTTACACAGAGACTCGAGGAGAGTTTCACTGACATACTGAAAATGTCACCATCTACAAAAAAAAAAAGATCTCCCCGGCTCTCGACTTCTGCCGTGAATGTTGGAGTGTTTGTGGAGAAATGTCAAGAGCAGCTCAGAAAATGTCTCATGAAAGGGAATACTTCATTAAATCAGAACCAGAGGCGCCGAGATAATAACTGTAGGACCTGGTACTGCTCCAGGAACATGTGCAGCTGCTGCACGGAGATGCGCAGGTCCGTCTCGTTGAACTCGTACGGGATGTTCCAGCCTAACGGGCCGAACTTCCTCCTCTCCTGCGTCAGGGCGTGGAAGAAACACAAACCGAACAGCAGCTTCTTGAACACAACCTGGGACAAACACAAACAAAAGGATGAAGGTTATTATGGAGCCCCGGCATGTCACTGTTTACACCCGGAAATGTTGCGCATGCGCACATCACTGGAGGGCAGAAAGGTGATTTTTTTTTTACAGGCCGCTCTGCTGCGGTAAAACAGTTACATTAACTAAATGAAACCTGGAGATGTAGGTACCATTGATTCAGTGCAGTTCGCCACAGCAACGGGAAAAATAACGCAGAAAAACAACTCAAAATCTGGTATTCTTCTTCTTTCTCACTACACGTAGGCTCGTTGCCATAGCAACTGACAACAACGCCACTCTATGTATCAGGATTCAACGCCAAAAAAACAATCAAACATTTCCCACACAAAGAACAGAACATTATGTTCGTTACAGTTTTATGTTTTTAGGTTTGATGTTTATTTCACGATTATTGATTAGTGTTCACTGTAATCGATTAGCTACCACTGCTACTAGCTAAACCGCGACAGCGGCGGTTGATTAGCTAATTTAAACATCTGTTCTATTGATGATCTGTCAGAGTTAATGTGTGTTTCATAAATGAACCAAAACACAAAATCCTGCAGCACATCTGCATGTTAAGGTTGTCATAGTCAAGCTAGCATAACTAAGCTACTTCCTACCGCCTTGCTAGTTTTTTCTTAATTAAAACTTTTTCCTGGCCTTGTTATTTTGTTGTCATAGTGTAGCAAAGCACTGCGTCCCCTTTTCTTCAATATGTCAGGCGTACATTTATGATTTAGATTGTTATATTGATAACTTAGCAGCTAATGCTAGTCCTCGTCGGCTAGCAGCTTTTTACCCTCCAGCAGGGAGATGGGGGCGTGACGTCACGCTCCAACTGGTTTATAATAGTAAAAACTAAGGTAAAACTAAATAAATTTAACTAGTAATAACTAATAAAAACCAGCAAACACACTGTAAAAATTAATTAAAGCTAATTCAATCAGACAAACAAGTCACTTCTAAAAGAAACAAAACTGTAGTGAAAAAGTTAGAACTACTATAACCCTGATAAACACCAACGAACTGACCGGCTTGTTGGAGCTGTTGAAGAACTCGGGGTCGGAGATGGGGTCCATCAAGTAGGAGCGGCCGATGTTGGAGCGGAGGCCCTTGGGAGCCTCGTTGGTCATCTTCACGCCGTTCTGCAGCACCGTGACGGGGAAGGTGGGCGACGGGTAGCTGGTCAGCCACAGCCTGAAGTCTGGGTGGGTGGTGTCAGGCAGCAGGCCCTGCTCAGTGACAAAACACCAACCCGCTCAGGCTGGGTCGGAATAGAACCTCATCAGAGACGCGATTGGCTGTTTTTACCTCACAGACTCTCTCCAGTATTGGCATCCAGGAAGTGGCTAAGTGGCAGTTCTGCAGGACGACCCAGGTGCCGTCGTTGACCCCTGTCTGAATCATTTTCATGGCTATTGGACCCTGACCTTGGCCCAGAGACAGGGAGGTGAGCTTGCTGCCTGAAAAGCCCTGAGAGAGCAAACCAGCAGCACATTTCATGGCTCTGTTGCAGAGGAAGGGGTTAAAATTATTCTACTAATAGTGTACAATGATCTGCAAAAACACAAAATCTTACCAAGTATTTTTGATCTAACTTCTAAATAAAACAAAACTAACTGGTAAATATTTTTTTAATAAGACACAGAAGCTTGTTTTTAATCAATAATTTCTTAATACTGATGAAATAAATGCTACTATAAGTAAAATAATCTTCCACTGGAAAAATAAATTGTTCAAATTTGGGAGCAAATTGTATGATCCCATTTTATGGAGCTAAATTGGTGCCACAAAGTTTGCTCTAATATTTTTAATTGAAAAAAAAAATAAAAATTTAATTGAAAAGAAAAGATTTGAAACAAAAAATATGTTAAAGCTGACAAAATATATTTGAAACTGATAAAAGGTTTCAAGCTGAAAAAAAGTCTAACTTAAAAACAAACAGAAAAAAAGAAAAGTGAAAAATGTTAAACTGAAAGTAAATATCTGAAGCTGAAATAGTAAAATAATTTCAAAACTCAGAAAAAAAATCTAATTGAAAATGATTTTGCAAATGAAAAAAAATATTTGAAGTTAAAAAAATAAGATTTGAAACTGAAAAATTATTTAAAAAAAATAGAAACTGAAAGCAGTTCAAATAAATTTTTTTTTTTAAGTTTAGTTTTTTCTTCAGCTTTAAAAAAAATCGAAGCAAATGTTATGGCCCCCATTTAGCTCCGTACATTAATTTTAGATCATTTGGGGCAAAACTGTGCAAGATCTTTTTTTTAAGCGTGTCTTTTATCTACGCTTCAGCTATTTTTGCACCACATGTGGCTCCATATGAGGCTCCCTCATCAAAACGAGTGCTTGTTGAGACTTTCCCAGTGTGGTTATACCATTTCGTCTCCGAATTTCAGCAGAGCCGCCATGGGGTCGGAGCCGGGGGACAGGATGAAGATGAGGGGAGCGCAGCAGTGGCTGTCTGAGAAGGCCGTGCTCAGGTTGAAGGGCGGCGGTTCGATGAAGGGTTGGCCAACGCTGTTTGAAACAAACTCCTGCACCATCGGGACAATCTGGGGCAGAGCAACGTCTTCAGTGTTCTTCAGTGTGAAACAAACTCACAGTAATCACCGTCGGACAGACCTTGTCGGGTCGGAGACATCGGATCACCATCATCTTCTGGAACTGGGACAGGATATCCTGCCACACGCCTGGGAATGGAGTCTGATGGGGGTTCTGCAAACATTGAGAGCAAAAAAACAAAACACTCATATTTAAAAGACATCTAACTATCACAGACTCAGCTGGGGAGAATCCAACACACAAACCAAGAACACTGCATGTCTCAACTCTTTACTCCTTCACAAACACACTGTTAGGTTTTTGTGACAGAAGTGACATTTTACAACATGAAGATAATGTACACATTTATTACTCTTTTCATACACGTTACTGATGCAACGTGTATGAAAAGAGTAATAAATGTGTACATGTCGGAAATATCAGAAGATAAGAGTCTGAACGCTATAGTCTAGATTCTGAAAACTAGAGAGTAGGGACTAGACTCCAGACTGAAGATTGGACACTGGAGACAAGACACTCTGCACTAGAGTTTGGAGATCAGAGACAGTACACTAAAGACTAGACTCTTGGCACTGGACACTAAAGGCTGAACAGATGATAAACTTCTGTTGCTTGAAGCAACAAAAGTTTCTCAAAAAGTATAAAGTCTGTACACGTCAAACAGAAATATCAGAAGGTAGGCTGTAGAAAACTGAGAATGTTAGTGCTGTACCATGGGAATAACGGTGCGCATGGTTTCCATGGTGGGGACGGACATATTTTTATTCTAACCTCCTAGGATTTCTGTAAAACCATGCGTGTGTGTGGGTTTGTGTGCGATTGTTGAATTGAACAGCTGCTCTCACATCGAGATTGAATAAATGTGAATTTTACAACTGGAACAAACTAGAACTAATTAGACAGAAGTGTTGTGGCTGATTGTGTTGATTATACATCAAACTTGGAGTGTGTAAGGATGTGTGCGCGCGTGTGTGTGTGTGCAGCAGCAAAAAGATAAGTTGGTGTGCACCAAACATTGATTTAACAGCTGTTCTCTCATCTAAACTGCATAGATGTGACTGGCACAACCGAGCGGAGAACATTTAATGAGATAAAAATTCAATTTTAGCTCTTTTGTATTTCAAAGACATGCCTATGAGCATCATGTCCTCTGAATCTGGCAGCAGATCTTCTCTTACTGCCTGAACTCAGCCATTTAAAACAAAACATGATAATAAAAAAAACAGATCTTCACTTAATTAGTACCCAGAAACACAACATACATAATTAAATTTAGTCACACCCTGAAATAACACAGTAAGAAACAAATATGGCGGCACTGTGAAGGGCCTGGGTGTAGAAACAGGAAGTAGAAGGCAGATCACAAAATAAGAGACAAACGACAGACATTAGAGACTAGATGCTGGACACTAGAGACTATATTGGACAGTAGAGACTAATGTCTAGAAACTAAACACTGGACACTAGAAACTGGACAATACAGACTAGATATTGGACACTAGAAACTGGACGATACAGACTAGACATTGGACACTAGAAACTGGACGATACAGACTAGATATTGGACACTAGAAACTGGACGATACAGACTAGATATTGGACACTAGAAACTGGACGATAGAGACTAGAAACTGGACGATAGAGACTAGATATTGGACACTAGAAACTGGACGATACAGACTAGAAACTGGACGATAGAGACTAGACATTGGACACTAGAAACTGGACGATACAGACTAGATATTGGACACTAGAAACTGGACGATACAGACTAGAAACTGGACGATAGAGACTAGACATTGGACACTAGAAACTGGACGATACAACCTAGACCAAAATACATACTTTTTTGGTACTACTGGAGCTCCATATTATGGCTTTTTGATGAATGTTCCTGGTCATTGCTGTCTGTCCTGCAGTGCTTAGGCATAAACTCAAATACTAAAATGCTTTTTATCACCGTCCAGCCTAGAGTCTGGCGTTTCCATGGATACCAAACCTGTCTGTGTTTAACCGATGTGAGGTGCAGTAATGAACGTAGGGGAAAAAAGCACCGGGGCCGTTTAAACCAAGAGCGAGCCGGGCCTCACCGGGCTGTCGTAAACCTCCTTCCACTCTGGGAGGAGTGCCTTAAAATCCTGCCGGAAGTTGTGGAAGCGTTCGATCTCGTCCAAACGGCAGAGTTCATCCCAGGACGTCTTAGGAAGCCAGCTGCAGGGGTTGGGGTGAGGGTTGTCCAGGCCTACGCCGCCTGTGAGCAGGAAGCGCCAGTCCACCTCATCCACCTGAAACATTCACATTAATTCAGGCATTTAAAGAGCAAAACTGTCGGAGCTCTTTGTGCGAGGTTATATCGTCCATAAAATGAGGATAACTTGCTCGTCTGGTTGCCTAACCACTCAGTGAAAAACATGATAGGAAAAGCCATCAGAGACGTTGTGCTCGTGTCACAGATGTACGCGCGTGTGAGCATGCACCCACCAGCTTGTCGTGCATGAGCAGACTGACACTGAGGCAGAAGGAGAAAAGCAGCTTGTCCTTCTCAAACAGGGAGCGGCACACGTTGACATACAGCGCGTAGGTAAAGTGGTCCCTCAGGATCTGCAATCTGAGGCAGGGACATGTGTCACAGTTTTAATCGGCACGATTATTCCAGCAGAAACCAAGCCGAGCGGCGCTGCAAACCCATCCTCATGCATTAAAATCACTTCACGTGTGTTTTTTAAGGAGATCTATTATGAGAAAAATCACGTTTTTGTGCTTCCATTTGGGTCTCTACTGCTTCTAAGAACTTAAAAAAAACACCTGTCTTTTTTCTGAGGAATAACTTCAGTGTGTAATTTTTATAAAAAAATGCTTTTGTTTTTGTTTTTGTTTTGGTTTACATATTTGTTTAAACTGTCACCACGTCATGACAGTTTGTTATGAGACAGACAACCGTCGTCCGAAGAAATGCACTTTTTTTCACAGATTATCTGTCTCAAACCGTCACAACCTAAAGACAGTTTCAACAAATACATTCAAAAATATTTTTATTTCTAAAAGTTAAATCTGCAGCTTTAATGTTTTTTTGGTGTCTGGAAAATGAGCAGTTTCAAAAAAAATCTTCCGAAAATAATGCAACCATCTACAATAACTCTTTAACTAAATGAGTTACAACGACATTTAATTTTTCTTTGGGATCAATAAAGTACTTTTGAATTTGAATGAGCAGGCAATGCCTGTTACCTAGCAACCAAAGCAGAACTCCAGCACATTTGATCAACTGGTTTTTCCTCCGTATGCCCGGTACATTTTGTTGGTTGTGCAGGAGGCTCCACTTCTGCTTTTAAAAGATGTATGGTTGTATAATTGGGCATCTGTTGTCGGTCATTTTCATGTGCGAGTGTAAACGTCGTGTGGCCAGCAGCAGCTTATTTGGATTTAAAATGGCAGGGGGCCCTAAAGCATCTCATTTTAAAAGAAGATCTCATTATGTAAGGATGATTTAAAAATATAACGGACACGGTTTTTTTTTAGCCCATAGATTCTATTCTAACCTGTTCAAGGAAGCATAATATGTCGCCTTAAAGCTAAGCGGCGGAGTTGGAGCGGCTTACCTCTTGTCCACCTCATCGCTCTTCTCTGAGCTGTCGATGGAGCTGATGAAGAGGTTGATGAACCAGGTCAGGGAGTACTGGTACATCGGCTCGATGTTTGCCAGGTCAGCAATGGAGAAGAACAGGATGGCAGAGTGAATGGCGATGGGTTTGTAGCCCATCCGGGTCTCGTCGATCTTCTGCTCGGTCTCCTCAGCCACCGCCTGCTTCTCAGAGATTTCATTGGCTAACACCTTGGAGCAGGACAGGATCTTGATGGCCGTTTCGTCCTCCAGGATGTTGCCCTCGGAGGAGGAGAGCACCTCCAAGATTTTATCCTCGATCTCCTTCAGTTGTCTGACAAAGAACCACAGTTTGGTTTAGCGCTGGAGTGTGCAGGCAGCCGGTCGGACGGCGCACTCTGGAGGGAAACTGCACCTTTTGTTTTCGGCACCCTGCAGGATGAGGGCTTGCTTCTCCTCCTCCAGGTCGGGCCGTTCCCGAGCCACCACGATGCCCAGCAGCTGGTCCTCGATGCCCTCAGGCGTGATCATGAAGTTCAGCAGTGTGACCTAAACAGTGCGGCACATAATTTAATATTCCAGCAAAATCTGTCACGTGTAGGTACAGGAACCTAATGAGGCACAGATGTTCTTAAGGGCTTGCTGTTTAAAAAAAGAATTCAAGACAACCATCTTGGCAGCCATCTTGAAAAATGGGCGCCAAGATGGTCATCAAGGAACGTTTAATTTTGCACTAAATTTTCCCATTTTTATCACAAATGAAAAGTTTTAGAGTCAAATCACACATGATTGAACCAACAAAAATCATATTTACTGATAATGTTTTGATTTTTCAAGATGGCCACCCTGGTTGACATGGAACACGCATTATTATTAACATGTCTAATTGACAATCCGATTGTCAATTAGATGAATGTCTATGGTTCAAGGTAGCTACATATCTTGAACCATAGAAATCAGATTTATCTTATCAATTTTGTGTCTTTCTTTTTTCTCATGAACATTTTTCAAAATGGTCGCCATGGCTGTAATGGAAAATATATGTTTGAACTAAAATCGGCAGCAGTTATTGCCAGTAATGAGAACATCTAACCGATAAGTTCCACTAATTCACGAAACAAGAATCTGACCTATGCTGATGCTAAACCTCTAAACACAAACTAGTAGCCAAAGCTAATGCTAACACTTTTGATAATGGCTGTCATGGTTGTAATGGAAAATATGGTTGTACTAAAATCAGCAGTAGTCATTACCGATGGTGGGTGTGCCAAGATTCTTAATGAACAAGAATCTTGGCTATGCTAATGCTAAACAGCTAAAGACATAAAAAAAATTAGCAGAAGCTAATGCTAACCACTAAAATAACTGTCAGTCTGCATCAGACATCTTGAAGTCCTTCCTGTTGACGACTGGTGAGAGACAGAAACAGCAAAGTTCTCAGTTTCAGTTTTGGCTACGTACAAATGTTTTGACTTTCAAAAGTAAAATATGTTCTACTTTTGAAACTCTGAAATTCCCACATTTTTCTAGAAATTTTCTGACATTAATCTAAAAATTTCAGAGTTTTGTGGAATAAATGTATTCCTTCTTTTGTCTATAAACAATGTTCGTAATGTGCCGTCATAGTTTAATCTTATTAAAACTGAAAGCAGAATAAAACAGCGCCCCCTGTCAGAAATCTGGAGCATATTGTGGAAAAGCCAGAACCGCTGCAGTCAGCAGAAGCCATCGTCTCTTTGAGGAATTTGCAGGTTGCCATCCATAAGGTGACACTGATACAAATGTTGCTTCATCCCAAACGCCACCGCAGATCTTCACCAATTTTGTGACCAGCTGTGTCACATTTTGAACATTTTTGAACATCTGTTTTCTAATATTTTGTCACTGAATGTCGTATTTGTGTTTTCTGCAGCTGTGGAATCATAAAGTGCTGAACTGAAGAGTTATTGCTTTTGTAATTCACTGTGCTTATCTCAACATGACATTTCCTCTGTAATTACTAGAGTTTGTTGGTTTCCAGTTATAAATCAGTTGCAACGATCAGGCTGCCTCTAATAAAGCAGCAGTGTGGTGCACTTGCTCTTCTAGTGTGAAAAGGTGCTGCAGTTTCTTAGCTTTCACCTGGAGGTTCTTCTCTATAACCTAAATAAGAAGCGTGGTTCTCTGGGGTTTAATTTTATTTCCATTGATGCAGTGAGGCCCACTCTGCTGGTGGTAACAGCTTGGATCTCATATAAATCTTCAGTTTGTCCTTTTCACACATTCACATTGGAAAAGAGCTGCTTCTCCAGCGGATCAGCCCTCTTTTGCATTTCGAAAAGCGGTTTAATGGGCGTAATGGAAACCCTCACACTAATACACAGTGTGCCAAAAAAAGATTTAAACAAAAAATGGAAGAGAAAGGGACTGAGCCAGTTGTGAAAAATGAGCTGAATCAATCTAATAGCCGGCCATAAAGCGGCGAGCTGCTACAAATAGATGCTGGAAATGTGATCTTCTGAAATGCTTTCCAACCTCTTCCTTCTCTGTAATGTGATTTACTTTAATGCTCTTTTTCCTGAAATACTTTTTCAGATTATGGAGGGTGGGAGAACAATGATCCACTGTATGATTGGGGTAAAAATGATCTGTGTAATCAAATAACAAACATTTGACTAAACTGGAAAAAATTATTCAAGCTGTGAGACAGAAAGAACAGAGACTTTCCGACAGAATCGCCTTTTCATCGTCAAGATGACCTGCTAACACGAGGTTTTTCATTTAATAATGACAAATTTAAACAGAATATCACGTTTCTCTGATATTTTGAACATATATGAATCATTTTTCAGATAAAGATTTGAAAGGCGAGGCATGAACACAGCAAAATCACAAAATCTCACCCAGTAGTTTTGGTCTCCATTCCAGTGCAAATATCTTAGTAAATTTGGAATAAGACAAAACGTACTTATAAGTAACTTTTCATCATCCAACCAGTTGGGTAACTTGTGGTTGCCTAGCAACAACTTCTTGCTAGGTAGCCACCTTGCAACATTTATCTGTTGATGGATAAATTAACTCACAACACAGGAAAAATGTCCTGCTAAATAATCTGCCAATGAAGCTACTACTTTTAAATCAATATTGAGGAATTATTCATTTAAAACAAGCCTCTATATTTGCTAAAAAGTCACTTGTAAATTAGTTTTGTCTTCTATTTGCGTTAGAAAATAGACCAAAATTACTTGGAAAGACTTTGTGTTTTTGCAGTGCAACAACCGGTGTAAGTTGTGGTTGCCTAGCAACGACCTGTTGTGTAGCTGACGCAGCAGCAGTTTCAGGTTTCGCCTCGTAAGTGGTTAAAAATAAAAAAATAACGGCATGGAGTGAAAGCTGGATAAAACAGAAAAGGTCACGCCATCAGTTTGGCAGCATTTCAGATATTTAAAACAAAAGCAATCGATAATTATCAATACTCACTGATATAAAACTGCTACGTCATGCTAGGTTTTTCAGCCTTATCGTCCGGCCCTACAGGAGAGGTTTTAAAACCAGGGAGTTTTACCTTCACTGAGATCTTGGGTAAGTAGTGAGGGTTGCGCAGCTTGGTGGTGATGTAGAAGCGGAAGTCGGGCGCGTACTCGATGGTGGAGTCTCCCAGGCGGATGCACAGCGCCCCGCCCTGCTTGAAGGTCTGCTTCAGCAGCAGGGGCTCCAGGATGGGGTCCAGATCCTCGCCGATGTTCTCCAGCAGCACTGGAACACAAAACCCGCCTCGTCTTTACAAACCATCATCATCACCCGGGTGTCAGCCGCTACAACGGTGAAGCTGCACCGTTTTAAATGGTTCCGGTCGAAGCAAATTGTTTTCCTCCACAACATGTCAGAGTTATCGCCAAACTGGTTTCCAAAATGACTCCCACACAGAGACAGAGCAGCGTAATGCTGTCAGGTCAACAGAGGGAAAAATACCCAGGAAAAGCTCAGAGGCTTTCGTCCCTCATTTCACTCAAACTCATATAGATTCATTACACAGAGGAAAACATACATAACTTTTATGTTCTGTATTTTTGACTTACAAAAAAGAACATTTAAAATTCAGCATTTCAGATGAATAGAAATTTAAGGTTTTTTTGTGTTAGTTTACTGGGTTGGGGCTCCTTTTGCATTAATTACTTCATCAGTCCTGAATACTCCAGAAGGAAAATCTGGAATATTTGAACCAGCCTCTGACAATCTGCTAATGTGCTAATGGCAGAGCTAATAGTTCGCTTAGCAATTTATCAAGATAATAATTTGATGCTGATGTCCTATTTGTAAAACTGACACCTTGGTAGAACAAGATGCTCAACATTCCTCATTTTGATTTCTTATTATTTTTCATGAGGGATTTAAAAAAAATCTTACAAATATTACAAGTTTATATTTTTGGCAACATTTCAACTTCATTTCCGTATCATTACAATTTTATTCTCATAATTTTAAGAGTTTATTCTCGTATTATTCCAACTTTTTTCCATATTACTTCAAGTTTATTCTCATAAGGTTATGACTTTATTCTCATATTATGACCGTTTTCCTGTATTATTACAACATTTTTGTTGTTTTTTTATTGTGCCATTTTTTTTCTCGTATTGTTACGACTTTATTCCCGGATCATTACAACTTTTCTTTCATATTATGACCTTTTTCTCGACTCTATTAGCGCTTTAGCATTAGCTTCTGCTACCGTGCTGATGTGTTAGCGCAGCTAGTGTTTTAGTTAGCGGTGCCTACTGGCAGCTGCTACCTTATTTTAGTTCTCAGGATGAATAAATTGACCAACGTTAACTCTTCCTCTGTGGAGCGCATGTGAACGACCAGGAAACCACTGAGGCTACAAACGCCGGACTCCCCTAACATCACTGCTAATGTGATTTCACATTAAGTATGATAATGTTGTTCTCATGTTTCCAACGCTGGCCCGTTTATAATTGATGTAGCTCTGTCAGGAGGCAACTCGGCTCCCAGGGGCAACTGGGAGCGGCGACCTTTTCCAAACACAAACCGGCAGCGACTTGCTAATGATTGCGTAAGAGAAACGACAGCTCCGTCCGGCTGGAGGAGCGAACAGCGGCGCATCGTCACGGACCGCGACACAAACACAAAGAAAGCGCAAAAGTGTGAAATAAGAAAAGAGGCCATCAGGGAAGGAACTGTTCCCTCTGGGGACAATTTTACAGGGACGTTGCTCTGCCAGTCTGCTGGTGAGCGAAGAGTCAGGTCGTTACTCAGATGTCCTTTTAATGCCTCTGTTTCTCACTTTAAATACGTTGGCTCCGAATCCAGTCAAATGGACGTTTTTTTGTGTGTTTTTCCTCCTCAAAGCCGCTTGTTCTGCTGTTTGGTGGTTCATTAGGCCACATCCACGAAGAAGGCTCTACTTTAGCGTTTCAGCATCACAAGTCAGCCCACACACTTCAGTCATACCTGTCTCTCCTGCGTTTCTGTTGTGAAGTCAACCGACTGGACCTGAGACGAACACTGAAGGGTTACGGTTGATGAGTATGTAAATGAATGCGCTTCAGTGGCTTTTCATTTAGGCTCTGTAGTAGGAATCACACTGGAATTTGCACAGTATTTCAGTGTTAAAGGGCGGCCGACCAGATTCTGAGCGGCTGATTGTAGTTTATGGTTAAATGGTAGTTGTTGTTTTTTTTAAGATTTCTTGTCTTATAATTTAGGGGATACTGGACCGAGGTTGGGCTGGTGGGACGGCTCGCATCAGGCAGCAGAAAACGTCCCTTATTTTTAAATACAAAACTTGACAGGCATGATTTCAATCTGACTGCTGAGGGCAGCCAGAAAAAGCTAACAGCTGCTAGCAGATGCTAACAGATGTAGCTCTCTGCTGTTTTAAACGCAATGGCCTGAATCAAAGCCCGTCTGAACAGAACATCTCAGTGATGTGGCTGATTTCAGCTCCACACTGCAGCGACCAGAACAAAGGAGAGCAGCAGTCTGTGAGGTAAAGAGTGACACCGTGTGGCCGGGGCTGGAACTGCAGATGTAAACGAGGGGAAGGGGAGACCTGGGTTCCCGAACTGGATGCAGTTCTCCAGAGTGCGGACGAAGTCGGCGTCGCTCAGCTTGATGACATGGAGGCTGTTGGCTTTCTCCATGTTCTTCACCCACTTGTTGGCCTGACCCTGGGGGTCGATCATCAGCGGCCATCGCCTGGCGTTACTGGAGGGAGGGGGGAGATGGAGAGAGGGAGAAGGAGAGAGAGAACAAGAGACAGAAGGAGAGAGAGAGAGAGGCAGAACAAGACAGAGAGAGAACAAAACAGAGAGAGAACAAGACAGAGAGAGAACAAAACAGAGAAAGAGAGAACAAGAAAAAAGAGAAAGATTCAAACACAGGACAATGTCTTGCAAAAATATTCGCATGCCTTTATAAAATAACCCAAAAATGTGTTTTTATTGGGATTTTACAAGTTACTTGAACACAAAATATTGTATCCATCCATCCATCCATCCATCCATCCATCCATCCATCCATCCATCCATCCATCCATCCATCCATCCCTCCCTCCCTCCCTCCCTCCCTCCCTTTAAAATAATGTGTTAGGGAACAAGATGGCTCCTCAAAAACAAAGACAACCAATCAGCTACTGACCATCTCTCCTCTCACTCTGCAAGACGATTAATCGTGATTAATCGTCTCATTGAAATAAACGTCAACTAATTTAGTAATCGATTAACCATTAATTGGAGTATACAGACTGATAAAACTCAGACAGTAATTAGACCCAAATAAAAAACTCTTTAAATATTAGCTTAACTAATCTCCTAAACAAAAGTTTCCTATTAAGCAATTATTCCTTTCCAAAGATTGATCAATTGATCCAAAATGTAATTCACCGGATTAAGTGAAGCAGAAATGGCTCAGATTTTCACATGTAGATTTTAAAAGGATTATTTCAGCCGCAGATGAATCCTTTGCATAGAAATATCTGCAGAAAATGAAAATTGTTTTTCCCGATTAATTGATTAATCATCAGAATAATAATTGTCAGACGCAGCCTTAATTTGAGTAATTAACTGAGCTAAATGCACTAACTGACAACAAATTAGTTGAAATTAGTTGTTTGTAAAATGCTTTAAGACAATATTTGTAGTAATTTCAATAAATTGAATTGGTCAGAGCCAGAAAAATGACATTATTTCATAAAGAAAGGACTTGGATGTGATGCATCCTGCAGAAATCTGTTTCATTTTGCTTTTATCTGCCTCCCAAAGTTTGTAAACTATAAAAAAAAAATCACATCCACAGATTTGTTTTTCATTTCAGGTTTATCAGGTGTTTTTGTCACATTTGTTTCTCCGCCTCTGTTATCAAACTTGAATATTGCTAAGATACAACCTGGTGTGTTTTTCCTCCAGACTCAGATAATACCTGTGGTTTTTTTTGTGTTTTTTTTTTTGCAGAATTGAAGCTTCTCTCACAGTTTGCTAATGGCAGCAAACAGCAGCAAACAGCAGAAAAGACTTCATCTGTTTACAGTTGCAGCTTCAACGTTTTTACCAACAAGCCAGGAGCGATGAAGATACACGTTTTGACTCGCCAAGTCAAAAGGAGCTGAATATTTACAACCTCCTTGTTTTTATTTCACTTTATTTGCTTGAAACAAAAAACTAAAATGATTGAATTGAGATTTTATGAGAAAGATCAACACAAACTAATGTAAGGAGGAAGGAAAATTTATCCAGTAGACCAACAATTTCCATCCATTATTCAGGAATTTAGATTTTGTTTATTTTTATTGTATAAAATAATATTATCTTTTGTATAATTTGCTTCCACTTCACATTTCTGTTTTACTTTGAGTTGAACAGAAATGTTCAACTGTTTCTGGGACATTACCCAAAAACAGCATTAGCTTCTGGCTAACGCTACAAAATATGTCAAGAAAAATCGACTTTTAGAAAGTTTTTACTCATTTTAATTCACTACTCAATAATTAGTACATTTATTTCGCATAAATAAAAATAATATTTCAATGAATCATTGTAAATTGTATTTTATATTTTGTAATTATTTTTATTAAAAAAAATTCTCATCGCCCTCTGGTGGCTGATCTATGACATAAAATCCCACTAATTTGTGTGTTCAGTGTGTTGAAATAATGTGACGAGAGGTGGGAATGTCTTTGTGTCCTGAACTCACGATATCATGATGCCGTTTTCTATGGAGAAGCTGTCTGACGGCAGGCCGGCGATGGTCCACGCCTGGATCTTTACCGGGTCGCCCAGAGAGCTGGTGAGCGACATGTTGGAGGAACACGGGATCTCCATGACCTTACACATTTCCAGCCACTTCTCCGTCTGATCCTGGAGGAAACGTTTCAACAATCAGTAAAAAACACACGAAAAACATCAAAGATTTGAGCTGGACGCAGAATGCTACGCTAGCTTTTAGCATATGGAAGGACTTTAAGCTCAAAAGTAGAGTTAGCTGCAGCAGGCGGACATCTTGGCTGCCTCCACCTGTCTGTATTTGGAGGTGAAGGCTCCCAGGTAAGCCACGATGCCTGATGAGATTAGCATGTCCCCAGTCAGATTATTGTAGAGCAGGCCCAGATTAAAGGCCATTTCACTCCAGCGGGTTTTCTCTCCGCCCAGGCCTCCGATCAGCTGCTCGGCTCGCTCCAGTTTCTTACTGCACAGATCCACCTGCAGGCCAAACCAGCACAAAGTCAAAGTTTGGAAACATTTATTGCAACAAGGACAATACTTTCAGCACAATTCTATAATGCTTGTTCCCAAACACCTTTTTTGAAACAAAAAAAGTAAACTTGAATTTGAAGAACTTCTATTTGCAGTTGCATTTTTTCTTTGTTTCGTTTTGAACAACTTTTTAGTTTCAAAATAGTTTTTCAGATTCAAATCTTTTCTTTTAGTTTCCATTTTTTCAGTCTCAAAATTACTTTTCAGCTTCAAAATAAATTTTTTTGAGCTACTTTTATTGCCCCAATTTAGCTCCATACAATTCCCAGTTTAAATATGTTCAGTCTTTGCACTTAAGTCAGTTAGCATTTAGTTTAATACTTTTCTTTCCAAAAATTGTTTATTCATTTTATTTAGCTATTTTTTTTTAGCTTCAAATCTTTTTTTAGCTAATTCTTTTTCTGCTTGAAACTTGTTTCAGTTTCATACTTATTTACACTTTCAAATAATTGTTTCATCTTCATTTTTTTCGTTTTTACATTTTTTCTAAGTTTCACTTTTTCAATATCAAAAATAAGTTTTTAGCTTGTAATCTTTTTTTCAGTTTGAATTTTTTTTTTTTTTCAGTTTCAAAATTATTTTCCAGTTTCAAACCCTTTTTGAAACTGGAAACTTCAGCCCCGATTTAGCTCCATACGATTCCCAGTTTCTATGCCAACTGCTCAGCGCTGTTAGCTTAACACTTTAAAGTGGGAGTTGTTACGGACCTGGAACTCCAGATCAGCTTTCTTGTTCTTGTTTTCCTCCAGAGTCTCTTCCAGCTTCGCCAGTTTATCCTGGACTTCTTTGAGCGCCGCCTGCTTGATGTGCAGCGCGTCCATGGCGATCTTCAGCTCTCCTTCGGCTTCGGCAAGTTTGGCTTTCTTTGGCGCAACCACCTTGGCCACTCTGCATGCATATTCACAAGACGAGAAACAATTTGCACAGAATTCTATGGAGGCAAATTGCTCCAAAACATTATTTTAAAGACTGAAAAAAAAAAAGATTTCAAATTGACAAATAATTTTGAAACTGATAAAAAAAAATTTCAACTAAAGAAAAGATTGGAAGCTGAAAAAAAGTCTCAAACTGGAAAAAATATCAACGGAAAAAAAGGTCAAAATTACTTTTCATATTGAATTTTTTTTAAATAAAAAACTGGAGCAAACCTTTTGGTCCCAATTCAGTTCCATAAATTGTGAAAATAAAGCTTCTTCAAATTTTTTTTGAAACTGAAAAAAAAAATAACTGAAAGGAAAAGGTAACTGAAAAATAATTTAGAAACTAGAAAATGGGTTTGAAACAAATAAAAAAAGTTCAAAACTACTTTTCAGATTCACGTTTTTTTTTTATTTTCAATAAAACAAAAACAATTTGTAGCAAATTTTATGGCCCCAATTTAGCTCTATAAATTGTGACCACAAATTTAAAAAATTGGAATTATGTTTTTAGTAATATAAATTATTATTTTATCATATTAATTACAAACATTTTAAACTGCCAAAGTTAAAAACTAATATTAAGATCCAAAAGTTTTTTTTAGTAAAAAGAAAGTTGGAGCAAAAGTTTAAAAAGTTTTTTGTACCTGAAAAAAAAATTAAACTGAAAAGAAAAGATTTGATACTGAAAAATAAATGAATACACTATAAGACGAAAAAAAATTTAACTGACAAAAAAATTAAAAACTACTTTTAAGATTCAAGTTTATTTTTCAGTTTAGCTCCATAGAATTTAAGCTAAGATGGAAATAAACACTGTAAAAAGCCATGGGTAGAAATAGATGTTTATCAATACAGATAAGATTCAGTCAAAAGTGAATGAGGTAAAGCGGTAAGAAGGGAGCTGAAGGGAAACTCTTACTTGTCGTACTTGTCCATGGCACAGACCCACTTACACATTCCCTCCGCCGCAGTGGACGCCGTTCTGATCTTCTCCGGCACAAAGTCCGGGTTGGTGATGTACTTCTGGCGGATGACGGTGATCAGGTTGAGAGGGATGTTGTCCTTGTTGTACTCATGCAGACTCTGCAGGAAGCGCATGTCTCCCAGCAGCTTCTTGGCCGGACCCCAGTAGTCCTCCACCTTCTTCAGAGAGCCGCCCGGGTCCGGGATTCGGTCCGGCTTGACGCCCTTCAGGATGCAGATGGCCTCCATCACCAGCTTCACCCCTGCAGGCGGGTTCTTCATGGACTTCACCAGCGAGATGTCCTGCACAGGTCAGCACACACAGATCACCGCTCCGCCCCAGAAAAGATGGGAAAAATTTAACAGAACGAAAGGAGTGGAAATTCAAACTCATTTTTGAACAAATGTGACAATCAAGACGGATTCCTATGTTACACTGCAAAAACAACAAAACGTTTTGGTCTTGTTTTAAGTGCAAACATCTGTAAGACAAGTCTAACTCTTTAGGAGGAAATATTATTATTGTTTCAAACCAATAATTCTTACAATCTACACAAAAAATTATTAGTTCCACAGGAGGATTATTTCATTTATAACAAGACATTTTTCCAATATTTTAAGTGAAATAATCAGCCAGTGAAACTACTAATTTTCATCTATATTCCAGCATTATTTACCTAAAACAAACTCCTACATACAGGTAAAAAGTTACTAATAACTCAGTTTTACCTTGTTTCAAATGTACGAAGATATTTGCACTACAAACTAGACAAAATATTTGGTAAAATATGTAAATTATGTTTTTGAAGTGAGAAGTGAAGGAAGGGTTCCCTACACTGCAAAAACATAAAATCTTACCAAGTATTTTTGGTTTAGTTTAGTGCAAATATCTCAGCACAATTGAAATAAGAGAAAACCAATTAATAACTTTTCAGGAAGAAAAAGGAGCTTGTCTTAAGTAAATAATTCTTGAAAACTCATGGGGAAAAAGTCTTGTTACACAATAACTGAAATAATCTGCCAGTGGAACTAGAACTTTTTCATCAATATTAAATGGTAAATGGACAGAACTTATATAGCGCTTTATCCGATCATTTTTGATCACTCAAAGCGCTTTACACTAGTGTCATTCACCCATTCGCACTCACACATTCATACACCGATACGCAGATCGGTAGGCAATTTGGGGTTAAGTGCCTTGCCCAAGG
>CAEGAE010032474.1:0-43683 GCA_903067095.1 Girardinus metallicus | reverse complement strand
TTTCTTTCTTTCTTTCTTTCTTTCTTTCTTTCTTTCTTTCTTTCTTTCTTTCTTTCTTTCTTTCTTTCTTTCTTTCGCCAATACAGGTGATCTAGGCAAAAAAAAAAAGAAAAAGAAAAATTTGTCAAAGTGATTTATTTATTTATTGTTTTTGCCAACAGAGATAATTTAGGGAAAAAAATCTCTTTTGTCAAATAATGACTTGGGCCATTATTTTAGGAAGGTGGCAATATACATAAAAATAGCCAAAAATATGAACTTTGTGTTAGATGTTGTGATGAAAGGTGAGTAAGTCAGATGTGTTTACTCATGAAGGTTCCTGTTTCTGCTTCCTTTGCAGCCTCCCGGCTTTACCTTTGACATGGACTCCCTCAACCTGCCTGGAGTGGGCGGGGCTGGGGCAGCGGAGCAGTGCTCCGTCATGTGATGAGGTGGTGCGGCGGTCCGTCAGAAGATCTGAAGCCAAACGGTTCCTGTGCAGCAGGGAGGACTTTAGAGAGTGAAATGCGGGTCAGGAAGGAGTGAGATCAGAACGCAGGTTCTGTTCATAGAAAGGTGTGTGTGTAAAAACAACTGGAGGGAAAGACCCAAAAGGAAACCCAAACACTCTCTAACACCATCAAAGATATTTGTGATAGTTAGCGGTTGCAGAAATTCCTCCGCGATTAATTTTAACAGGATTTTCTGGAGAAGAAATGAGCTCTGCTGTTCTCCATGTTGATTTTACTGACAGTTTAGCCTCGTGGTGAATTCTCTCCTGACCACTCGCAGGTTTGAATGGTGCCTTTTCAAAAGCAGCTCCAGTTAAGTTTTTAGCTCTTCTGCTGCTGTTCAGCTGGCTAATTCAGTCATAATTTTAATGAGACAAAGATGTGGTAGTCTGGATCAACAAAATTTTCTTTTTTTTGTTTAAAACTTTAAAAATAATTAACCTGCAAGGAACTAAACAAGATCCATTCCCTTCCTGTTATTCCCATTCCCAGGTTTTGATGTGAAGTGACGGACCTGATTCCTGAATGGCTTTGCTGTGGTTACAGTGATCAGTAGAGTGTTGAATTACTGTACTAAGTGCTTCCTGTGTGATTCCCGGTGTTTTTTAACATGCAGGAAAAAAACAAAACGACCCCCGTGGGATTTTAGAGCGATAATTACATGTAAAGTGTCTTTCTAGAAAAGGTGAGAGGAGAAGCATCACATTGTGTCACATGAGGAGGGATAAATGTGTGACGTGTGTGCAGATGGACTTTTTGGTAACGCATCAACGCCCTGATGTTAGCACTTTTCATCAGCGACTCTGCCTCATAGACAACACTTTTCCTCTGTAACAATAGAGAGAGGTCCAGATATAACACGGCCATCGGCCCATCTGTAACTGCACAATAAAGGGGTACTGTCAAAGGATTTAGCTATGCACTGAACAGACATCAGAGGTCCATCAGAAGCAGCTGAATGAGAAGCTGCTGCGGAGGTTTGGTCACATAGTTTGGAGTTAAAGCTAATCAGCTCTCAGGGCCGACCCGGCACCCTGAAAATAAACAAAATGCAACCTGATATGACACTACTGTGTTTTGTAAATGTAATAAAGCATTGATATGTGAATAGAAATGTGTTTTAGTCTGTGTTTTTATTCAATTGGTTGCCTTTTTATAAGAAGTCACCGAAACAAAATTTGTATGTTACATTTACTACATTCAGACTCAAAGCGGCCTTAAAAAACATGAAAAGAAACATCTCTATATAAAACATAAGACATAAATTTGACCATTTTTGAGAGTAAATAGACATAAAATGTTCAAAAAGTTTTCCAAGATAATACCACAATTTATTATTCATGTTAGTTTCATTTGTGTCACAATTAAAGACATGTTATGAAATGGGTAATAAACCTCAACCATTTTATTCTAATATGTTTAATACAGGACATTTTGCAAAGGAAAAATACCAAAGTCCTTAATGTGACGAAATTGCAAATTTTCTATAGTATCTCATAGGACAATATCAGGTGATTAGTAACTAGTTACAGTAAGTTTTATTTCACTGTGCTTTTTTATTTTACTGAAGTTATATTATTAAAGCAACACTACTTTCATTTAAGTATAATTTCTGGATATACTAGCCACTGTAAGTTCATTGGCTGAAGAAAAAGAATGTTTTAAACTAATAAAAAAAATTTACCACACAAATTGTTTTAACACTATGATGTTCTAATGTTATTTTTTGTTGAACCATTTGGAGACGAAAAGACATCATAAGCACTACATATTGTCACTATAAGTAATTTACCTTATTTTGACATACTTATAAATTATATACTTTAAATTTAGTTTCATAAGTCTATATTGAAGTAATTTGAATGTTTTATATTTTATAATTATTTGTATGATTTTTTTCTTGAACATTCTTTTAAATGCCAAAACTTCCACATAACTAGTTTTCTCCGTCTGCTGACATCATGGGTAACTTTTACAAAATTACTTTTTTTTTTTTTACTAGAGATATTTTTGCTTTTAAAGTATTTTACATTTTAAAGTTCTGTAAAAAGTACTTTTACTTTAGTAAAAGTATATTAAAATAGTGCTACTCATACTTGAGTTCAAATTCTGGGTATTCAACCCACCTCTGTTCTTCTGAAATGTTTATTTTTTCCTTTGGTAAAATTCTACTTCATTCCTTAGAAAAACTGCACATAATTTTATATTGTTGTCTGTCTGATTACATCGTTTTCACAAAATAAGATGCTTGTTTTCAACCATTTCATCAAACATTTAGTGCCAAATGGACCTATTTTTTCACTTTTACTTGACTATTTTTTACGATTACTTTTACTTCGTCTCAAGTAATATTAAAGTAATGCTACTCTCATTTAAGTAACATATTTAGCTATTCTAGCCACCTCTGAACCATATGCAGTTCTTTGCAAACGTTTTATAATTATGATGCGTTATGGTTTATTGTCGCTGTAAATCCGTAAAGAAACCGATCTTCTAGAGCTGTCATGACTGAATTTTAGCCGCTGGGCTCGTTGTGCTTGTCATTGCCGTTCTATGTGTTGTATTTCTACGCGCCTCTGCCGTGGAGCTTTCTGCGTCAGATTTGCGTCGGAAGTCAGAAGCGAATACGTGTCAGGAAAAGAGGAGTCGGCTAAATGGGCGAAGGCGACCAGGCCGTCTGAAACAATCTTTCTGCAACATTTGAGTGGTTCATTTTGTTAGGATTGAGACGATTTAAGGATAGTTTTTAATAATTTGTCCTGGATATTTGAGCAGCGACGATGCTAACAAAATTTGAAACCAAGTCTGCGCGTGTGAAAGGTAAGAGTTTGCTAATAGCGGTTAGCATCGATGCTAGCTCCAGCTAGCGGGCGATACTTTTACCAACTATTTATTCCATAAGGTGTAACGGTTAGGAAATAAAGTATTTGTTGTTTTAGTTTTGCATATGCTGTAAAGTGTTGCCATTGACTTGTATTTAATATATGGTTTAATGTTAAAATGACGCGACTTGCACATTTACGTAGCTACCGCTAATGTTACTATCCAGATTGTTAACAGAGTCATGGTTATAGTTGAAAATGTGTTTGTATTTCAGGTCTGAGTTTTCACCCAAAAAGGCCATGGGTCCTTGCAAGTTTGCACAATGGTGTCATCCAGCTGTGGGACTATCGGATGTGCACACTGATCGACAAATTTGATGAACACGATGGTAAATTAGCTATTTTTAAATGTCCTGTTTTGTTGAAGTTTTGCTTCGTTTTCCTTACTACATTGTTATGTTCCCTACAGGTCCTGTCAGGGGAATTGACTTCCACAAGCAGCAGCCTCTTTTTGTGTCTGGAGGAGATGACTACAAAATCAAGGTGATCACTGCTTCTGTTTTGCATGAGCAGCAACACACATATGAACCTGAAACACATGATTTAAGCAATGTTTGAACCTTTCATTGTGCTGTCATCTCTGGAAATGTTTACCATTATGTCTGCTCAACCAGGTGTGGAACTACAAGCTGAGACGCTGTCTCTTTACCCTTTTGGGACACCTGGACTACATCAGAACTACGTTCTTTCACCATGTGAGTTGTTCCACAAGTTCAACACATTCTTATTCTTAACGTAGAGTAGAAATCTAATTTTTTGTCCCTCGGTGGGTAGATTGTCATGACAGCAGCAAAGTGACAAGACAATTATAGTATGTAGATGTGCACACAAATAGAAGTAATAATAACAGACTGTACTTTAGGGGCAAAAGAAAATACTAGGGCTGCAACTAAAGATTATGTAAAAATTGGTACATCCTGTAGAATTGTCATTTAAATCCAAGCCTTGTGGGTACAACATTTGAATTTAGAAATGCATTAAAATATGCAAACAATGAAATTCCTCCTTTAAATAAAAAATAAACACTTTATTGCCTAAAATACAATGAAATTGCATTCTTGTTGACTTTATTTTTGTATTACTACAAATATTTTCTCTTAGGACTTTTTTCCTCATGTGGTTTCAACTCAATTCTAATGTCATTATTTTCTCACAATATTGTGACATATTTTCAGAATTTATTAATTTTTATCAGGCTGGCCCTGATACTTTGTCATGTAATTATGACACTGAAGCAGAAAAAGCAAAATTTCTAAAATACTTACCAAGTTCAGACCTGATCATCACATGAAAACAACATAGACATTTATAAGACCTAAAGTAATAACAGAAAGCATAAAATGAGACGGAGAGCGAAAAATTGAGTCCTGTCAGCTGCTTTAGTGAGGCTGTTTGACAATAAAACTGTTGGGATTGTGATTCTGAGGTTCATGAGGTCTTTTTGAGTGAATTGTGAACATTACTTGCAGGAATATCCATGGATTCTGAGTGCCTCAGATGATCAGACCATTCGCATCTGGAACTGGCAGTCGAGGACCTGTGTATGGTAAGCAAACCTGTACACAATTCCGTGTTCCTCAATGGTCCTGAAGAGAACTGAGACTTTGCATTAACATAAAATACTTATAAAGCTTGCAGTTTCATAAGAATTAAACAAATGTAATGATTTTTCTGTTCTATGTCTCCATCAGCGTCCTGACGGGACACAACCACTACGTGATGTGTGCCCAATTCCACCCATCAGAAGACTTGGTGGTGTCCGCCAGTCTGGACCAGACAGTGCGAGTGTGGGATATCTCCGGTGAGGGTTTGGGAGGAGTGGAGCAGAGTGGGCAGTGGGCCGGGTTTCGGGGATGTGGGGCACAATGGAAGAGAAAGAAGGCAGGATCAGGATGAGTGTCAAGTCCTGAGTGCTTTCTTTCTCGTGGGCTTTCAGCAGAAACACTTCTTCTTTCAGCACAGAGAAAGGAAAACTATATTTGATTCCAATCTAAAATTGTTTATTTATGAATAAAAGATTGTCTTTGACCTTGATTTGTGCAGTACTTTTGAAGTAGTGAATTAGTGACGTTAAAATAATTTCAACAAACGTCAGTTTGGAGAAGTGTTTCTGTGGCTTTGCATGCTTCTCAGACTTTTAATGTTTAACTTTCTTTGTGTTTGCACTAACTGAAGAAGCTCTTGACTCTCATTTTTGATTTCTAAACATGTAAAGATGTGGATCTGTGACCCTTATATGCTGGAGTCTTATGTACTTTCATGTATGTGTGTCCTTGGCATCACTGCATTCATGTGTTTTGTTTTTGAGCTACAAACTGCATGATGTTGCAGCAGAAGCTGAATGTGCAACCAGATTTAGCTTTTACTTTGCACCCAAACTCATCTCACTAATAGTTTATCTTGCACCAGTTTAAACCGCTATGAGTTAATTTTCAGCTACGACTACTAATTAAACTATCTAATTTCTTTAAATAATACATAAATATTTCCATTACATGCCAAATAAACTTGCATGATTTTCTCCTCTCCTTCTCTAAATTTATAATCTTACAGTGTTACCATTACTACTAATACATAACAATAACTTCACTGCAAAAACACAAAATCTTTTTGCCTAGTTTGCAGTGTAAATATCTTGGTACACTAGAAATAAGGTTAACTTTAGTTGGGAAACTGACTTTTCAGCAAGATATAGGGACTTGTTTTAAGTCAATAATTACAATTTTAACAAATCCATGTTATAAGTGAAAAAATCTGCCAGTGATATGGCTGAAAAACCTGTCAATAATTGTTGATATAGATATTTATTGATTAGTTTCAAACCTCTGAAATATTGCCAAACTCTCCAAAGGATCAAACCTTTCCTGTTTGGTCCACAGTTTTCACTACATGCCGTTGTTTTTTATTTTTAAGCAGTTATGGTGGAACCTTAGACTGCTTCTGCTCAAGTTACTGGGCAGGTTGTTGCTAGGTAACCAAAGAATGAGTGAGTTGCTAGGTAACCAAAGAGCCAGTGAGTCAGTTGATTCCACCAACCTATCTTAGCACATAAAGCCTTTCCTCTGCCTACTTGAATATTCATAAATATTGAATATTCTTTCAGATATTTTAATTATTGATATTGATCACATGCCTATCATGATATATATTGTTGATTTATTTACTTTTTTAAAAAAAAAAATCAGTGTTGACGGATTATTGACTTAAAACAAGTTTCTGCATATTGCTGCAAGTTATTTTGTAAGTTAGTTTTGTCTTATTTTAAGTGTTGTAAAATATTTGCATTAGAAACTAGACAAATACTTAAAGATTTTGTGTTTTTGCTCTCACTATCTAATAACCCTGCCTGGGGCTGAAAAATCCAGACTGAAACATGCATGTGCCTTTCTGCCCGACCAACTATCATTCTCCCATTCTGGCATTCAGTGGCCAATCAGAGCACGTCTTGTCCACTAACCATCCGCCCATCCAACCCCACCCCAGTCAGCCTAGTCCACACACTCTGTCATCCTCGTCCCATGCTCTTCCCAGGAAACATCCACACCTGCACATTGGTTCCTACTGCCATTCCTTCCTCTATCAAGACTGTTGAGCTACCTGTTCACCACATTGTATTAACGGGCTGAAATCAGTAATACAATCTTTGTGATGCTGTCCAATCAAATCACAGATTAATAACCCAATCAGTAGTGGTGTTGGTGGTATGGTTGTGTTGGTGCGTTTCAACCCTGTGTGTGTGTTCGGTAGTCCAACAGTTTGCTTTTTTTATTATCTTGTAGATGAATCATTTCCATTTTGTGTGTTTGTCTCCCTTCCTCCCATGTACTGTGATTGTGCTGTGGTTAACGTGAAAATGGCGTTTCCTTCTTTGCACGCGATGCTCTGAATGATGGTTCCAGGTTTGAGGAAGAAGAACCTGTCTCCGGGCGCCGTGGAGACGGACGTACGCGGCATCACCGGAGTTGACCTGTTTGGTGCCTCTGATGCGGTTGTGAAGCACGTCCTGGAGGTACGCAGCAACTTTCACCCACTGGAAGCTAAATAGAGCTAAATATTTCAGACGTTTTCAATTTACAGAGGCTTAGATTGTATTTAAAACTTGTACTGAAGCTATAACTTGAAAACTAATTTATTGTTCCAATGCTTTAACAAAACAAGTTTTTCTTAAATGTTGTTTTGCCTGCTTTTTAAAAATGTTTTTTAATCTTAATTTAATTTCTTAAGATTTCCTGAAAAGTTTGTTTTGATTTAGTTATGTAGTGCAACATCTTTGTAGTTTTGTATTATTTGTAGTCATGAAAAGTATGTAGTTTTATTTTTTCTTTCACGTAGTGGTATTTATGGGGAAGTATCAGAAAATAGAAAAAAGGTTGCAAATTTTTGTTCCTTTTTCCACAGACTAAAAGAAAAAATTCAGAATTAAATGTATTTAAATTACATCTTTTGTCTTTATTTAAAATTAAATTTACAAATACTTTATTTATCACAAAGGGAAATTAAATTTTCCGCATTTCAACTTGGGGATATGTCTATTTAAAAAAATAATAATTTTTGTGCTTTTGTTACTTACACAGAAACCACAAATAATGCAATTCTGTTAAAAAACAAGACATGTCAGTTTTATCTTAACTCCTCCAGATAATTTTTGTATTCATATCTGGGGTCCAAAGTGTTGAAACAAATGTTAAAATTAAGTTCACAGACAAGATAAGAGTATCAGATCACAAACTGTTTATTAAAGGATTAAGTTAGTGTAGGATAATCCAGCCTAAGCGATACAGATTTTGAGATGAAGCTGATCTGTTAGTCCAGATTCCCTGAAAGTAGAGAAATATCTTAAGTTTTGTGCAGTTTAGTGTCTTTCTGATTCTGAAGTTGTGTTCACCTTATTGGAGGAAGATCTGATTTGTGTGTCTGTGTGCAGGGACACGACCGTGGAGTCAACTGGGCTGCTTTCCATCCCACCATGCCGCTCATCGTGTCTGGAGCCGACGACAGGCAGGTCAAGATCTGGAGAATGAACGGTGAGCCATTTGACACTAGTTTATATACTGTCTGCTGCAAAACTACTTAAACCTAATTGCATGAGATTTGTGAAAAAATATAAAAAATCAGTGCATGTTAGGACCAGGTGATGTGGCTTAAAAACAAAGTCTCAGATTTTTTTTCATACCAGATCTGATTACTTTTTTTTTTTTCTCTATTTCTTTTCCAAGTAAGAAATTAAAAATGACAGAAAATATTTTCATAAAACATCATCCCTTCTGTGAGTTGTATGACAAAGTATCGGGGCTGGGCTATGAAAATTTTAGTTTTAATTCTGAGATTATACTCATAATATTAACAGAATATAGTCACAATTTTACCAGAAGCAGACATTTTTGATATTATTGTGATCTGACGTAACGTAGTTCTTTCTTCAAAATAGACAATTGTTTACGCGATCGTTTCAAATTCCTGTTGCTTATAATAATATCATGCTGATTTTGTAAAAGATAAAGTATTTTATCTGTAAAACTCAAAATGCTCAACATTCTCTATTTTAAAATATTGTTTTTGTGTAGGTGTTTTCAAAACTTCATCCTCCTAATATGATTTTATCCTGATAACGTTATGACTTAATTGTCGTGTTATTTTGATTGTATTGTTGTACAATTTTATTCTTGTAATTAATAGAAAAGAAATCAAAGTCTGGCCCTATTTCTTATTATTCCACCGTAGAGTTAACCTGAGTTCAAAGTCCAAATAAAAAGAAGCTGTAAAAACATGCTGGTTAAACAAGATGGCTGAACAGGAAGTGCTGACATCTCTCTAAACAATGGAAACCTAACGAGAGCATTGGTGGGAAAAGAAAAAAATCCAGATTTTCCAAAAATTTAATCTCCAAAAACACTGAATCATCTGCAAACAGATTATTTTTGCAGATGTTTTTCTGATACTTGGTCAAATAAAGTTTTTTTTTCTTTGACAAAGATCCAGCTTTGTTTACATTGAGTTTACACCTAGAAATAAAATCCTTCCCTCTTTTTTTTTTTTTTTTTCCGCTCAGAGTCCAAGGCGTGGGAGCTTGATACGTGCCGCGGCCACTACAACAACGTTTCCTGCGCCGTCTTCCATCCGCGCCAGGAGCTCATCCTGTCCAACTCGGAGGACAAGAGCATCCGGGTGTGGGACATGTCGAAGCGGACCGGAGTTCAAACCTTT
Source organism: Girardinus metallicus (assembly GCA_903067095.1). Classification (NCBI taxonomy): domain Eukaryota; kingdom Metazoa; phylum Chordata; class Actinopteri; order Cyprinodontiformes; family Poeciliidae; genus Girardinus; species Girardinus metallicus. Next base: position 34,106 of record CAEGAE010032474.1, on the reverse strand, counting down.
CGCCGTGATCACGATCGCTTCTGGGTGCTGGGAGCCCACCCAAACCTTAACCTGTTTGCAGCTGGTAGGCAGTGACTGCAACTTGTGTCTGGACTCATTAAAATTAAAGGTTTTGTTTTTTTGAACGTGCGACTCGTTTCCTTCAGGTCATGACAGTGGTATGATCGTCTTCAAGCTGGAACGGGAACGTCCTGCTTACGCTGTGCATGGCAACATGCTGTACTACGTCAAAGATCGCTTCCTTCGCCAGCTGGACTTCAACAGCAGCAAGGACACTGCCGTCATGCAACTCCGCAGGTCGGCCATTTTCCTCTAAAACTTCCCAGTGCAGCTTTTTAAGGGAGTTTAGGCAGATATTAAATAATAGATTTGTTTTTCCTCTTCCCAGTGGTTCCAAGTTCCCGGTGTTTAGCATGTCGTATAATCCTGCTGAGAACGCTGTCCTGCTCTGTACAGTACGTATCCCTCTCTGAGAACGCCTTCCTGGTCAGCACAATTGTTTTTTCATATTTTTGCTCCATGATTTGTATTTTCTTTAGAGAGCGACCAACCTGGAGAACAGTACGTACGACCTCTACTCAATTCCCAAAGAAAGCGACGCCCAGAATCCCGATGGTAAAGAAATATTCAATATTATGCCCCGTTGTGGCAAAAACTATATTATGTTTCTAAGCAAATAATTTTCACTCATTGTCTTGTTCTAATTTTGTCATTAATGTAAACATTTTCTACTTTTATTGAAAGCACCAGAGGGAAAACGATCATCTGGCCTCACTGCAGTGTGGGTGGCAAGAAACCGATTTGCAGTCCTTGATCGGATGCACTCTGTGAGTCCTGTTGAAAAATGTACAGAAAAAAATGGTCAAAATTAGAAGTTTGCCAACATTTCAAAACAGCATTTTGGAGAAATTTAGCCAAACGTTTGTTTTATTTTTGCCTTTTGTCTAGTTCCATAACTTGCATAAAAATGCAGTGAAATCCTGCTGAATAGTGAAATTGTCACTTTATTATTATTTAATATCTTTATCTGTGATTAGTTAGCATTTCCAGATTAGTTGTCTTTCAGTTGTCTGTTTCCATTAAAAATTAATTGTATCAAATCTGAAAAAAATGCATGTTTAAAAAATAAACTTCATATTCAGCCTAGTTTTATGACCCTTGTATTAATTGTTTTTGTAATGCTCTATGCGAAGTCAAAATACTCAGTTTCTGAAATTATATCTCTCATTTTAGTGAAGAAATAATTATGTATTTTTGATTAAAAAAGTGCTTATCTTTGTGTCATAAGTGCTTGTTTTAATCAGATAATTTGTTTCTTCTCTGCAGCTTCTGATTAAAAACCTGAAAAATGAAATAGTGAAGAAGGTCCAGGTGCCGAGCTGCGAGGAAATCTTCTACGCAGGAACTGGCTCGCTGCTGCTGCGCGACGCCGACGGCGTCACGCTGTTCGACGTGCAGCAGAAACGCTCTCTGGCCACGGTCAAAATCGCCAAGGTCAAGTATGTGGTGTGGAGCTCCGACACTTCCCACGTGGCTCTGCTGGCGAAACACGGTAAATAGCTGAAGCGTCCACTAATCCCTCTTGAGTTTTTATTGCTGAGATGGAAGCCATTTTGTTTTATTTTCTGAAAATCTCTTTTAGCTATTATGATCTGCAACCGTAAGCTGGAAAGTCTCTGTAACATTCATGAAAACATCAGAGTGAAGAGTGGAGCCTGGGATGAGAGCGGCGTCTTTATTTATACCACCTCCAACCACATCAAATACGCCCTCACTTCAGGGTGAGGGTTTTTTTTTTTTTATTTCTTTTTAGGTTAGGCTAATATTTTAACACTGGAAACCCATTTTATTCAGTAAAGCTGAAAAGTTTTACTTTTTTGCCTATCATGGGCTGATTTGGTCAATAAAATTACAATTTAATTATATTACATTGGTTAAGGATATACGCAGAAGCATTTAGATGTTTAATCTATTATAAATTTGCAAACAATTTGTAAAATTAATCCAAGATATAGATTATAGTACTGCTTCTTAAACTCTTTAGAGAGAACATCTGGGTTTCTATGCAGCTTGGAAAAAGAAATTTCTAGTAGAGTGGGAAAAAACTAGGACAAAATATTTTTTATTTCTGGACATTGTGGTCTATTTTGTTCCATATCTTCCTCACAGTCAGTGTTATCTTTCAGGTTTCAAATTTAAAACCTGACTTTTGTAGAAATATCTGCCATTACTTGTCAGTGAAATCTTGTAGTTATATTTGAAAAGCTAGGCTCAAAAGAGATTACCGTATTTCCTGGACTATAAGCTGCTGCGTAGTATAAGTTACAAGGTCAAAAAAAAAAAAAAAAAGCAACATGAAGAAGAAAGAAAACATGTTGCAGGACCAACCAAACTATGAAAAATGTGCGACTTATTGTCCAGAAAATACGTTACATATTTCAAAGTGTAATATATTGATCTGAAAATGTATCAGGACTCTGTGACATTGTGGTTTAATGTTTTTGTAGTGATTACGGCATCATCCGGACCCTGGACCTGCCCATATATGTGACCCGGGTCAGAGGCAACAGTGTTTACTGTCTGGACAGGGAGTGCAGGCCTCGCGTTCTCACCATCGACCCGACTGAGTACCGCTTCAAGTTGGCTCTGGTCAATCGGAAATATGATGAGGTTTGTCTTTTTTTTTAAATCTTTGCTTTGAGTTGTTTGATTTCCAATTACTTTCCCTGAATATTTCTATCGAGTTTATTTGCATATCACATTTCAACAAGGCAGTTCAAAGTGCTTTGCATCATGAAAACATAAGACATTATAAACTCATCATACAGTCAACAACTGTGAAAACCAGTAACAGACATTACATTTTATCAAGTGCCATCGTTAAAATTATCGATACACATCAGATATATTGGTCAATGTTTTATTAATTATGGTTCAATAGCAACTATTAGCAGTCTTGATTTAAAGGAACTCGGTGTTTTGACTGTTCTGCAGTTTTCTGGAAGTTGTTCCAGATTTGTTGACCATAGAAGCTGAATGCTGCTTCTCCATGTTTGGTTCTGGTTCTGAACCAGGAGACCTGAGAGGTCTGGAAGGTTGCTATGACAACAGCAGATCTTTAATGTATTGTGGTGCTAAGCCGTTCAGTGATTTATAAACTAACAACAGTATTTTAAAGTCTATCCTCTGAGCTGCAGAGTCAGTGTAGGGACTTTAGAACTGGGTGATGAGCTCTAACTTTCTGCTTTCAGTCAGAACGCCAGCAGCAGCGTTCTGGATCAGTTTAGTCAGACCTGTGAAGACACTGTTGCAGTAATCACTGCAACTAAAGATCAACGTATGGATGAGTTTCTCTAGATCTTGCTGAGACATTAGTCCTCTAACCCTGGAGATGTTCAGGTGACAGAAGGCCGACTTTGTGACTGTCTTTATGTGGCTCTGAAGGTTCAGGTCAGATTTCGGACCAGATCGCAGGTTTTTAGTTGCAATAACTGAAGCTGTGCATGGACTCTAGATTATTCCTCTTCAATTCAATTTTGTTTCTGTTCAGCAGGTGAAATGTTTGGCACATCTGTTCATTGACTTCTGTTCCCTTTACTGCTGTTCTTTTAGGTACTCCACATGGTGCGAAACGCCAAACTGGTGGGTCAGTCGATCATTGCCTACCTTCAGAAAAAGGGCTACCCCGAGGTAGCGCTCCACTTTGTGAAAGACGAGAAGACTCGTTTCAGCCTTGCTCTGGAATGCGGCAACATTGAGGTGAAAAGAGTTTTTATTGAGCAAAAGTTTGTGAGTTTCTGGAGAAGATGCAGCATAAATAATTTTCCTCTTGCTGTAATTTCAGGTGGCGCTGGAGGCAGCCAAGGCCCTGGATGAGCGCAGCTGCTGGGAGCGCCTGGGCGAGGCAGCGCTGCTGCAGGGACACCACCAGGTTGTTGAGATGTGCTACCAGAGGACCAAGAACTTCGACAAGCTCACCTTCCTCTACCTCATCACTGGCAATCTGGCCAAGCTGCGCAAGATGATGAAGATCGGTGAGTACTGAGAAGTTTGCTGTTTGGTAATTTCGTTAAAATGTAATTAACTTCCTAACATGTCTGCTGATTTATGTGCAGCTGAGATCAGAAAGGACATGAGCGGTCACTACCAGGCGGCTCTGTATCTGGGGGACGTCAGTGAGAGAGTCCGAATCCTGAAGAACTGCGGACAGAGTGAGTTCATTTCTCTCACTGAGTTTTAAACATAAACTCAGCCCTTTTGTGCAAATATTTGCTCATAGTTTTACATGTTATTCTTCCAGTTTATTTATACTCGCATATAAATAAATACTTGAATATTTATTTATATATATTCACATGTAAATATAATTTGAGAATCTCAAATTATAAGAGAATCTCATAAATATACCCGATATAAACTAGATTGTTTGCTTTATTTATAATAAATTAGTTTGTCTTTCTAGATGGCGATACAGACCGGTTCCACCTCACTATTTGACTTTTCATGTTTAATTTAATTAATTTAACTGGCATGTAGTGTTAACTGCAGCTGTGCTTTGTTCCAGTTTATGCAGCGAAAATATTAAAACCTGGTTTGGTTTGTAATTTGTACCTAAAATAAGTATTTGACTTAAATCAAATCTGTTAAATTTTGGTAAAAATGTTCCTGATTTAGGTGCGTAATGTAATAAAATGTTTTATTATTATAATAATCTGCTAAACCAATGGGTTTCAAACTTTATTTTGCAAATACCACAACAAAAATAGTTTATTTGCATTTATATTTAGTTATATTTCTTACACAATATTCTAAGACTTCCTTTTATTAATTATGTTGCAGTGTTTACATTCAAAATGCAGAAATGTACATTTCTTTTAGTTTACTAACTTAATAGTTGGCCTGGTTTTGCTGTAAAACAAACATAATTACGCTAAAACTTATTTTTATGGATGCATAATGGTTGAATTTTTGCCTTGCAGATAATTAGGACCAGTAAAAATGGCTGACAGTTTTACAATCATAAAATTTATACTCTATGCTTCTGAAGTTTTTTATTTTTAATTTTAACAACAAAAATTTTGTATATGTAATGTCTTTTTTTCCTCTTTAATCAATGTCTGCAGAGTCTCTGGCTTACCTCACTGCAGCCACTCATGGGCTGGATGAAGAGGCTGAGGCACTGAAGGAGACCTTTGACCCAGAAAAGGAGACGGTGAGTCGGCAAAGCATAATCTTTATCTTCAAACTTTCAACTTTACACTATTTGTTTGGAAATCTTTATTTCAAATGAGAAAATTCCTAGATTAGTAAGAAACTTGATGGTTGATTTTGTGCCATGCAGGTGCCAGAGGTCGACCCTGATGCACAGCTGCTGCAGCCGCCGCCTCCCATCAACCCCCTGGACACCAACTGGCCTCTGCTCACCGTATCCAAGGGCTTCTTTGAGGGAGCCATTGCTTCAAAGGGTGAGTTATAGTATTTTATTCTCTAGATACGCTACGTTGACGAAAACAATCAATGACTCATGGAACTTTTTCACATTTTTGTTGCATTACAACCACACCCTTGCTGAGACTTTATGTGATGGATCAACACAAAGAGGTTTCTTAGAGAATATTATTGATCAAACAACAGGAAGATGTGGGGAAGTTTTAAAGAAGGGTTGGCTTAGAAAACCAAATCTCAAACAATTTTATATTTTGTAGATTTGTTCTAAAGAAGTATGTTTTTTTTCTTCTTGAAAGGTCTCGTTCAATACTTCAGATTAAAATGGAAAGACCAACCAAAACCAAACAATCATCCATTTTAACGGGGAGGAAACTTATCAAAGCCCAAATATATCAGTGGTAACTCTGGATGAACTACAGAAATCAACAGCTCGGGTAGATTTTGTTGCCAGGGCAACTATGGTAGTTGTACTATCTACATAACCCTGAACTGACCTTAGGGTACATTCACACAGCAGTTTTTTTTTTTTTTTTTTGCTGAAATCCAATGTTTTTGTTAATGTTTGTGCTACTAATTAAAAGCAACCGCAGTCAGACTTCTGTGTGAACGAAGCGACCCACATGCGCAGAAGAAAAATGTTGACGTCACACAGCGTCGCATTGTTTACGTCTGTGAATAGATTTTAACGTTGAGCAACGTGAGCCGACAGTATCGTCACAATGTCATAACAAGACGAGGGACACTAACAAGAAAAGAAAGCACAACTAGCGTTTGCTTCACAACAGCCACGGCCTTTTGTGACGCATTGACTGCAACTTCTGTAGAGAAGTCTGAGTGTGATGCGCTTCAGTGACAGACTTTTTTCATATGTTCATAATTATAATTTTCCGTCATCGTTTACATCCTCATTTACTGCATCTGTCTCCCTGTGGTGCAGAATTATGACGCAGGTTTCACACCGATGAGGTAAAAGTCGAATAAAATGCAACCTGACCATTCAGACAGGAGGCGATTTGAAGTCTATCAGATGTATATTTGATTTAGTTTCACGTACGGAAGCAGCACAAATCAGATTTGTATTTTTTGGTGAAAAGAACAGAATTGGGCCGTTCAAACTGACGTAGAAAATTGAGTATGTATTGCAATCGGGCAAAACAAAAAATTTAATTTGGGTTGCATCTTTCTGCTGTCCGAACATAGCCATATCAATCATCATGCTGTTGCAATACTCTGTAGAAGACCCATAAATATAAAATAATGTGAATATTTAAATATTTTTAAGTATTTAAATAGTGTAAAATATATTGAAATGTGAAGCATAGCCTAGTGTGGGAAATGCATTGGGCTAAAAATATTAATCAAAGGCACTTTATAAACAGTTCCTGCCCTGCATACATATGTTAATCAGAAAGCAAAAAGTTTTTTTTCCCTTCTTGAATTAAGAACAAAAAAGTTTTATTTTCATGTTTTTATAGCTAAAATCTATAAAACCTTTCCGATTTAATAAAACTGCTAGACGAATCTGTACCAAAGTAGAGAGTACAGCAATGTTCTTAATATTGAATGTGTAAATTAATCAAACCTCTCAGTTAATTATGCAAATATGAAGCTAGTGATGTTTTTGTTGTAGGTAAAGCAGTTCAGATGGCTGCGGATTTGGACATGGAGGCGGCAGGAGGCGAGGGCTGGGGAGACGATGCTGAGCTCACCATGGATGAAGGTAAATCAGGAACTGTTCCTCCGAAGCTTCTTTGATTTAAATCTTTTGTTTCTCTATATTTACAAAATTTATTTTCCCTTTTTTCTCAGACGGCTTCACTGATGCCCAGGATGGATTAGGAGATGAGGGATTGGGGAAAGAGGAGGGAGGAGGCTGGGATATCGACGAAGAAGTGGAACTTCCTCCAGAACTGGTGAGAGGAGAAACATAATTGGAAGCAAGACAAAAATCATAAAATGTTTTAAATGGATTTTTTTCCTAAACTTTAAATGCTGAAATTCTACGTCTTTTTATCAATACTAGGGATTGCAACTAACGATTAATTTAGTAATAAATTATTCTAGCAATTATTCTGATGAAAAATATCAGCACATTCTCCAGATTTTGGACATATTTTAGAAAAGCACAAAAAACACAAATAAATAATTTGGTTCCTTTTTAAAATAAGAAAATAAACAATTTTATTGCCTAAAATGCAGCGAAATAGCATTCCTTTAGTGTAGGGTTGGTCATTTGTAGCAAAGGATGCAAAAAAAAATACTGTCCTCTATTCTGTTTTTGGTTTTGATAAATAAAATGTTTATATTTTGCAGAATTTCAACCAGGTGACTCTAAAACTAGACCATTTCCTGAGTTCTGGGTAGAACATATTTACAAAGGTTTTTCCACCATAGATGAAAAATTTACTTTTTTTTTTATACATTTCTGGCTTAATTGCTGCTCTGAGTGTGAGGTTCTTGCATCAAATAACCATTTTTAAATTCTGTATTCTTCAGTTAATGATTAATTGATTACTAAGTTAGTTGACTATTATTCCAGTAATTGATTAATCATGATTAATTTGATTAATCGTTCCAGGGCTGATCAATAGAGATGTTGTTTTACCCTGAAGCTTCTTTCTGTTTTGACTCATTTTAGTGAAAAGTAACATTGAATTTCTCTTCCAACCATCAGGACGTTCCTCTGGGAGCAGGAGGGTCAACAGAAGATGGATTCTTTGTGCCGCCAACCAAGGGCATGAGTCCAACCCAAATGTGGTGCAACAACTCGCAGCTGCCAGTCGACCACATCCTGGCTGGATCCTTTGAAACCGCTATGAGAGTACGTTTGCATTTTTCTATCCGCCAGTTAGCTTAATGTGCAGCAAATCCTAACATGTACTCTTCGTTTGCTATAATTCTCACTTAACTAGTCATGATGTAAAAATATTTTTCAGCATTAGGACCGATACAGATATTATTGGACTGGCCTCTCTTTTCTTTTCCCAGCTGCTCCATGACCAGGTGGGAGTTGTGAACTTTGCCCCCTACAAGTCGCTGTTCATGCAGACTCTGTCTAGAGGCCGAACCTCTTACCTGGGGCTGCCGTCTCTACCTTGTCTGCGCGGTCACCCTCAAAGGAACTGGAAGGTGCGTCTGCTGGCTATGATGTATTTCAACTGTCCGCTGTAGATTCAGGTTCCTCCTGCTGACCCAGGTGTGTTTCTGTAGGACTGTGGAGCGAAGCAGGGACTCCCTGCTGTGGGGCTGCGCCTCTCCGACCTGATCTCTCGCCTCCAGCAGTGCTACCAGCTGACGACGGCTGGCAGGTTCGAGGAGGCCGTCGAACGCTTCAGAGCCATCTTGCTTTCTGTTCCTCTGCTGGTGGTCGATAACAAGCAGGAGATCGCAGAGGTGAGCCAGTCGGTTCTTATGCTTGAATTTCAATGGAAATGGCTTCATTTTCAAACTGCAGTTTTGTAGTTAAGTGCAATTTAACATTTTATTAAAAGCTTATCGATGTAAAATGATATTTGCAGTTGTACCCGATATTTTCATACGCCTAATAAAAAGACACACGTGTCCTTTTTCACCCTCTGAAGATAAATCAGACTAAACTTTTCTTGTTTTAGATCAGTTAGAATTATCAAAATTGTGTGTATTTTCTTAATGCTAGAAAACTTGGCAAATATTTCTAGAAATGTATTTGTAACTTTATTTGTATATTGAGTTCAAGCATTTAATTTGAGCAGTAATTAATATTTATTATTCCTAATGCTTCAGTTGCTTATTGATAATCTTATATTTTATATGTTAAAGTAATGGAAATAAGAGGATTTATTTATTTTTTGTTCAGTTATTGTTTTGCTCTCAGACCAGGTGTGTGTGAAAGAGACGTTTCAAACATAAGATTTTGTTATATTTTACTTCACCTTGTCCCTGTTGCAGAATGGAGGTTACTACTGCAAAAATATTGACAGTAATAAATATTATATAATAGTGAATTGAAACCATCTTTTTTTAAATTTCATTTTATTTGTATTGTTGTTATCTCTGCAGGGTTGAGCATTTATCGTATTACTTATGATAAATTTCTCATCCCAATTGTTTATTCTTTATTTTAAAAATAGGTTCAGATTAAAAACCTCTATTTTAGTGGAGTCATGGCCAACATTATTTTACAGTGTATGACCTCTGCTCATCTATAAATAAATACATGGTTATATTTCCATCTATTTATATTGTAAAATGTATATCTTTGTGTTTTAGGCTCAGCAGCTCATCACGATATGCAGAGAGTACATCGTGGGTCTGACCATGGAGGTCGAGAGGAAGAAGTTGCCTAAAGAAACTTTGGATCAACAGAAGAGGATTTGTGAGGTAAAGATGTTGTGATCACACCTGATTGTTTTTTCTTCTAAATATTCAGAATTTTTTTTTTACTGTTTCTGCATTTTCCTGCAGATGGCTGCGTATTTCACCCACTGCAACCTGCAGCCGGTCCACATGGTTCTGGTGCTGCGCACAGCTCTGAACCTCTTCTTTAAACTTCGCAACTTTAAAACAGCCGCAGGATTTGCGCGGCGCCTCCTGGAGCTCGGCCCGAAGCCAGATGTTGCACAGCAGGTTGTCACCAATTATTTCTGTTTTGTTTTTTTTTGTTTTGTTTTTTTTTTTTTCCCCATCATGTTATCATAAATGACTCGCACTCATTCAGTGATCACTTCCCTCTCCTGTGATTTAGACCCGTAAAATCCTGGCGGCTTGTGAGAAGACCCTGACCGACACGCACCAGCTGAACTACGACCCCCACAATCCGTTTGATCTGTGCGGTGCCTCCTTTGTTCCCCTCTACCGAGGGCGTCCCGTTGAGAAGTGCCCCCTCTCTGGAGCCTGCTACTGCCCTCCATACAAAGGCCAGATCTGCAGGGTCACTCAGGTAAAGAGAGAGGATTGCAAATTTGTTAGCAAATCACCAAACTAGCTATAGAAAAACACAGTTGCCATGAAAAAATATCAAAGTTTAACCATTACAGCTGTTCTGTTTACTGTTTTTAAAAGAAAAAAAAAGTGTAATTCAATAAAATATTCACATTAAGCTTTTTTTTTTTAACAGCCATCCTAATTTTGCAGCAAATGTTTTGATGTAATGGATAAGAAAACATAACAGGGAATAGAGAAAACTGAACGGATTGAAAAATATGAGCCGAACAGAATATACCGGTATCTACGCAGCATGGAGACAGACTAATTTTTGCTCTCCTCGAAACTCAAAGTATGTGACAAACAGTACTTAAAAGCTTTAAGAAGTGGAGTTTTGCATTATATGTCCCCTTTTTAAAATTAAAAACGCGTTTCTAATTATGCAACTCATGTCTAAGGCTAGAAATTAGGACTAATGCAGCATCGTAAAGCTAAAAGTCTGGGTTAATTAATGTCTTTTAACTTATGTTAAACCCTGTGGAAAAATGCTAATCAGCTAAGTTGCAATAGTCCTTTGATCAGCAGAAACGTCAAGATTGTACAATGCAGAAGCTATTTTTAGAAGTGGCTATATGAAACAAAATATGTTCTGCTTGTATTATTTTTCATAGTAAACATTTAAAATTCTGAAACTAAGTTGTGTAATCACAATTATGTTAACCAAAAGTAAAATAGCAGCCACAGGCATTAGTAGAGGTCAAAAAAGCCACAAATTGATTAGTATAAACTTCACATAGACGGGTTTCATGTGATGCAATACTTACTATTTTTTGCATCTATTTTTTTATTTTCATAGCTTATAATTTTAAATTTGGTTTTCATTTTATTAACTGTGAATTAATAAAATGTATAATGTAACTTAACATGTTGACAAGATTCCATACAGTTGCTTAATTTTGCTATTTTTATATACAGAATAGGAAAAATAATTAACCAATGGAAGGAAGTAGGATTCCTTGCTGTTTTCTTTTTTCTTCTAACGTATAATTTTATATTCCAGGTGACGGAGATCGGCAAGGACGTGATCGGTCTGCGTGTGAGCCCTCTCCAGTTCCGCTAAGAAGAGGAAACGTTCTGCGAAACAAATCCAATGTACCCTCTACTAGCTGAACAAATGCTAACCGCTTCAGTCTTGTATCTTTACTCCATGACTTTGAAATGAATATAAAAACTCCTTTTCCTTGTCTACTCTTCTCTTTAAGCTTATAGAAATATTACTGTTTACTTTGTCTGGGCACAAAATTAATAATTCAAAGTTTGTGGCACTGGTCCTTGCATCTAAACTATAATAAAATACCTGATACTGATGAAAACCCCTTTGTTTGGCATGTTTCTGTTGTTTTGCTTTTTGTATTGAAACTGTGGTACATAAAACAGCTCTACCATAGGTTTTTATTTCCTGAACGTGGATCTGGATTCATTATCAATGCTAGGAGGTTGAGGATGCCAATTGAACTGAGGTTACTCTATTTTTGTGAGGGATTATAAAACCCAAGTTCACCAAGTCTAAAATAATAAGTAAATAAATAAATTTGATGCTGTTCAGTTTATTTTTAAGTTTTTTTTCAAAGCAAAGGGCACAAATCCTGATAATCAGTTTCAGTACTTCCTATGGAGTACGTATTCCTCAGACATGAATACGCACTCCACTGCCACTTTCAAGATGGCGGCGACGTAACGTCGTCTACGTATTGGTGGTCCTTAAGAAAAGCGGAACCAAAAAACCGGAACCCGGGTGTTTCCCAGATCTTCACTTCCTGTTGTGTTTTTCTGCCTTTCAAACCAGGAAGATGGATTTGTTGTCGAACAAGTGGATTGTATATTTGGCATTATGTTTGTTTGTCGCTGGTAAGTTGAATTGTTAGACTGTCGAGCTTGTGGCGCTTTATGTCTCGCATTAGCCGAAGTATGTTTGTCTTTTATTAGATTAGCTTGGTAGATTTCCTTGTGCCGTAGCTAGCTGGATGCTAGGCTAGTTAGCCGTAGCAACAGCTGCACTGTTTGTCTTTTAAATCTCCGTTTTATGCAAGTTTAGGAATTGCGTTGAGGCATGGGGGTAATTTTAGTACATTTGCGTTCACATAAGACTGAAAAATGACCGTATTTTGTCTTGTCAAAGGTAGGAGTTGACTTTTAAGTCAATCAGAAACAACGCAGAAGTGAGCTTTTGTTTTGGCACACCGGCAAAAGGCTGTTAGACCGTTTTTAAGAAATCAGATCCACCTTTCAACTGGCTCTAATTCAAAGTCCTAAAGTACGTGGAGTATTTATACCGGATTTATGTAATTCTGCAGTAAACAATCACATTCCGGCGAGTGCCGTACAGCTTGTGAGCTGGGAAACATTTTAAATCTGTTTATGGAAACTCAAAAGGACCTTTGATCGAGGCTAGTCTAATAACTGAAGGATGATTATTCTGTACTGAACAGAAAACATTTACTTAAACACAGTTTGTGAAGTTTAAATCATAAATAAAGTACCTGGATTCGTAAAATATGAATTGAACGGAATAGATGCTACTTAAAACATGTATTCATGTCATTATTAATATGAATACACGTAAAAGTAAACAAAGAAAATGCAACGTCCGCTTTTGCGACTACTTTAATGAAATTATTTAAAATTGTAATTTCTTTGCTGAAAAGTTCTGCATTGTAAACATAATCTTGTACGTGTATATATATATATATTTTTAACATTAAATTCAGATTCTTGTTTGTTCTTGGCATTGCTAACAAAACAAACTAAAATTATTTTTAAACTATATACGATTTGAAATAATTCAGGTCAGGTTTGACCATTTTTTGATTTTATTTCGATATATATTTTCAGCATTAGTTGTTCGATGATAGAAAAAGCGCCGAATCAGAAGCCAACTTCGGCATAGTGACTTGGCATCAGCGTGACTGCTCGTGATTTTCCGCAGAGTTGAGATTCACTTCCACGATATCAAACTAAACTTACTGTATTTTTCCCCCATTTTTTATTTTAAAATACAAACATCGCTTTCAGAGAGTCAAGGAGTTTTGTGAAGGAGCAATTTATTCCCTTTTTTTCAGATTGTACTCTGGTTATATTTTCAATTTACAAGATGTAAAATAATAATAAAACAAATCACTAAATGTTGAGCAAAAGTAATTTTACTGCCTCTTTAATTTTTTTTAAGGTTATAAACTTTGCTTAAACCTTTATCTGAGGTATGGACGTCATTACGCAATTTTACGTCTGCTGAATTAATGCACCTTGTTATTAATGGAGAAATAGTATAATATACATTTCTGAACTGACTTTGGCATTTCTTATCCAGATTCATTTAATCTTGAGTTGTTAAGGACAATTTTTATTAGTAAAAATCTCCTTTAGATTTTAAAAGGACATTTTATTTTGCTGTTTTGATGCAAAATGGATTTATATCTAGACAGATGTCGTCTTAAATATAAGTAAATATAGTAAATATTTTTAGAACATCAGTAGTTTTGAAGTTATTTCTTCTAAAATAGTTGACAAAACTAATGTGGATTTATCTGTTTAATCGTTTTGAGGGGAAAAAAGGGGGAAAGTAATGTGTTATTGTACTCTAATTTAGTTGCAATTACAAAAAAGCAACTAGAAATTAATAAGTGTGAATAAATCATAAAAACATTATTTGTAATTCCAGATGTTATTCCTCACTTATTGTTGAAAATATTCATCCATCTTTGCATCCAGATGTTGTTTCTGGCTCCATATTTAAAACAAAATCTGCCATAAATTTACATTGTATCTTTAATTTTGATCATTGTAGTAAAAGAATGACATTTTAACAAATGTATAATGGAGCACGTTAGTTTATTATTTGGTTTATACATTTTACACAACTGGTTATTTCAATGATAATGTCTGAAAAAGTGAATTATCTGTGTTAAATATCAAAAAACTTCAGAAAATAGTCTTCTATAATACATATAAATGTAAACTTAATTTTAGGGTTTTTTTAATGACCACTTTGTGTTTTTTTCTCTTTACAGGTGTCAGTTGTAATTCAGTCGAAAATAAAATTTACGTCAAGCTTAACTACACTGTGCCATGTGTGCGACTTCTTAATTCAACCCATCAAATCGGCTGCCAGTGTGAGTATAGCGGCACATATATGTGGTTTTAGCTGCTTCTGACATTCAAAATATATGCAGCTTTTTATTTTTCCACCACATAAAGTTGTTGCAATTTATTTTAAGTGTTTTGTCCACATCTTTATGATGTGTGCCAGTAGTTATGGAGGTAATCACTGCTATTTCATTTTCGTCACGGCTTTGCTCTTTGACACCAACAACCGTGTGGCTGTTGTGGATAGAAAGAGCACTGTAAAGGTTAAAGGTCATAGTAAAGCACACATTCCTGTGATATGAATATTCAAGGATCATAATCTGATAAACTGTTCTTTCTGTGACAAAAACATCCCCAGAATCAATGCATTTTATTGATTTTTATAGTAAATTCTTTGATGTAATTGAAGACAAAGTCAGTTTTCAGGACGTTTATTGTCGTGTTTTTGTTTTATTGCTGTTAATAATATTTAGTTCTGTCCGTTTAGCGTCTTTGTCGGGCGATGTTGGAGTGCTCCATGTACTTGAGTCAGAAGAAAACCTGGACTTTGTGCTTCGTAATGGCCGCAATCCTCCTTACATGGTCATCATGGAGTCGTCACTCTTTACCAGGTACGGTTCGCCGGTGACCCATCGCAGAGGTTTAGTAAAACGTGGACTATTTGTCTGTGTATGAAAACGATTCATTATTAAAACTACATTAATTAAAAAAATAGCTCAAACTTGGTTTTCCAGCTCAAGGTTGGAGCTTTAAAACATTTATAAAAGAAACTGACATGGCACAGTCATAAACATGAAGGAGTTTTTATGCATGTTTGACTTGCAAAGTTACATTAAAAGTAATGACAGAATAAGCAATAAATCAGTTAATTGAATGATAAATTAAAACAAGCTCAATAATTTCCATTTGCATGATTTATTGATTTTCTCTTTTCTCTCTTCCTACCAAAAACTGGATGATAAAAATCTTCAGTCTGGTGTTTTGGTCTCAATTAGTCCTTTTTCTGAAGTATAATGTTGTTTACAAAGACTTAATAATTCATTTTATTTTTTGTTTCTGTTAAATGTTTTCCACTGTTAAATGTTCACTAGAATTTGAAGCCTATTCATTTTTTAGAATATTTTCTTGCACTATTTTGCCATTGCCATTACATTTCCTGAAAATGGTCTGTAAAAACAACATTATTATCATTTATTGCAATATTTTCGAGACTATTTATCACCCGCAAAACGTGTTATTGTGACAGGTCTAATTAAAAGTAAATTAAACGTGTCAACTTTGCATTATTCTGTGAATAATGACATTTTAACGCAAAGTAGGATTAAATCTTGCATTATAGGTAAATTGATTGTCATTATTTACCAAATAACATTAATAAACATTCATGAAAACTCCTTCATGTGTATGACAGTGTCTTGTCAGTCTTATGCACACCTCTTCAACTAAAGTGCTACCAAAATAATCTTACGTATACTAAAAAAAAAAAAACAATAAAAGTCTAAAAATGGAAGGTTACACACAAAGTATTCGTCTTTTATCAACCATGTTCGCCGCGTTAATTCAGTTTTATAGTAAATACGTAGTTCTACTCCAGAACAAATTTTAGTGAACTTAGTTAGTAAACTTTGCAATAAAAAACCCCATTTCCAAACGTGTTTAAGGAATAAAAATGAACGAGACGCACCCTGTGTATATAATGTAATTCCTGTGTCGAATTGTCGTCCGTCAGATCCGTCATGATGAAGCTGAAGAACGGCTCCAGCCGGGTGGCCGGCGTCGCTGTGGTGGAGCCCACCTCCAACCCACCGAATGGCTTCTCCCCTCACACTCGTTGTCCCAACGAGAACACAGGTGGGTCAGACGTGTTGCCGTGGAAACAGAAAGCGTCAACACCTGTACTTAAGTTAAACCGAATACTTTAGGTTGAGTTCTTGGGATCATTTTGTTTTTTGTTGCAAACGTTCAGAAAAGATGGCGTTCCAATACTTTGCTAAGTGTAGGTTAAGATTAAGACGTTACTCTTTTGCAGAGTTGGGTAGTAACTATTTACATTTACTTGAGTAACTTTTTTGCAATAATGTACTTTCAGGAGTACTTTTACTACGCTGCACTTTTTACTTTTACTTGAGTATTTTTATTATGAAGTATTTCTACTCGAATAAAATTTCTATATTTTCTACCCACTGACTGAAAAACAAACATGTTTTAACCAAAAACTCACCAGACGCAGACACAATTAGGATAATCTGGATGATTTTTATTCACTTTTCCCCTCTCTCCTCTCAGGTGTGTACTCGGAGAACTACGGTCCAGGACTGGCCCACTGCAACACCACAAAGTGGAATCCGCTCGGCAACGGTTTATCCTACGAGGAGTTCGACTTTCCCATCTTCTCTATGAAAGACGACAACGACACACAGCTCATACGGCAGGTAAAGACTCCAACAAATATCTTATTTTTTATTCAATTCGTAACTATTCTAATGTTGCTGCACAAAATGACTTTGACCTTTAATATTTTTCACTGCTTAGTGACATGAGAGTATAAATCGCTTATTAATTAACAGGCTAGAAACACATGAAATCGACGTGAAGGTGTTTTTTTTTATTGGCTGGTTTTAGAAATTAGGACAAAGTCGATTTTTAGCATAAAGAAAAAAGTCAGATGTTGCACAGCCGCAAATTGTTTATGAAAAACAACAAAATCCAGATAGTTTTGATCTAGTTTCTTGTGCAAATATTTTAGTATGCTTGAAATAAGACAAAAATAACTTAGAAATAACTTTTCAGCAAAAATAGGAGCTTGTTTTAAGTCAATAATTCCTTAATATTGATGGAAAAAATATTAGTTATAAGTGAAATAATCTGCCAGTGGAACAAGACATTTTTCATCAATATTAAGGAAGTATTTACTTAAATGAAGCTCTTGTTTTTGCTGAAAAATTACCTGCAAGTTAGTTTTGTCTTATTTCAACCGTACTCAAATATTTGTACTAGGAACTACACCAAAAATACTTTGTAGGACTTTGTTTTTTGCAGTGTCATAATCCTTACCTTGTTGTCAATGGATCAATTTTAAAGTGATTTAGCAGTGGGAGGCGACAGTATTCCTGCAAGGTCATAACAAGAGGAAGAAAGATAATAGAAATAAAGCACAACTTTCAGCAACGGCTTTTTGTGGAGCTGCAGCTTCAGAGAAATCTGTTTAAATGCTGAGTCAGGAGTGGTGGGATTGTGAGCTGATGCGACACAGACGTCTTTTATAATTTTGATTATTTTAATTTCCGGCCATTGTTTACGTCCAGATTTATGGCGTCTGGCTTCTTCTGGTGCAGGATTATGATGCATGTCTCTTGTCAGTGACGTAAAATTCAGATAAAATGCGACCGTTTCGACTGCAGATTTAGCTCCACGTATGGAAGTACCTTGATTCTGATTTTTCTTTCTGGGTAAAATGTCACTCAGATTGCTGGGAAAAAGTCGTATTTGTATCGTATTTCCCTTCTGTGTGAGAAACTACAAAGAAATTGTGTTTTCTGTCTGCTTCTTTGGACACAAACCCACAGTTTGGTGAATGTGTTTGCTTCTCTCCGTTCTCAGTGCTACATGGATCACAACCGTCCCGTGAATGGCAGCGACCCTCAGTACCCTCTCTGCGCCATGCAGCTTTCCTCCCACATGTCCGCCGTCACCAACACACCCACCTGCATGAGGAGAAACAGCATCAGCTTTAGCATGAGTAATGGTCAGCCTGGTAATCCCACAGCATCGCAAAGTCAAAACAATAACTTAAGTACTCTTCCAGTACCAACATGTGGTTGTTTTGAACTTTATTGGGCACTTCCTGGATTATTTATTCATCCTAAATGCTGTGATACGGTGAAAACATTTCATAAACTCTATTTATTGGTGATTATTACATTCTAATCTATTATTTTTGCTTGCTTCTCCTGATAGACATGGTGTGTGATCCTTTGAGTGACCATAACATTTGGGCCCCCAGTAAACCTTTGAACGCCACACAAAACGGCCACAAGGCAAATGAGAGTGTGATCATCGTATCAGCCAGGGTGAGTGTCTGTTTAAGCAAACACAATAAGAAAGACTTTTACTTTCTCTGGATCTGCCTGCTGATTCTCATGTGAAGGAAGCAGCTGCTGTCACATGACTACAAGCGTAAGCTAGTAAATACTCTTGATCCGGCTTAATTTCTGTATATTTTTCTCCTGAAGAAGCCAGAATTTTCTGCAAATGTGTTGTTGAATTCAGCTTTGAAAACACCAGATGGGCTGGAAATGTATTTTACTTTATTCCAAAGGGGGAAATAAAAAAATTAAAAAAAGGAAATTGTGATTGAACCTTGCATTACAGCAAGGCAAGGTAGATTCATTTCTGTAGCGCGTTTCAGTAACAAGACAAATCAAAGTGCTTTAAATGATGAAAATGTAAAACAATAAACAAAAAAGATTCAATTTCAGTAGCAAAACAAAAAAATGAAATAAAAAATTTAAATAAAAGCTAATTTAAACAAATAACCTTGATGTATCCCAGATGCAAAGTCTGTCTGCACTGGTGAGAAATTAAAAGAATATTTATCCTTTTACGATTCAAGCTAGTCAAAGTCCTACATTTGTCCTACATTTCCCAGAATGCAACGGATAGCAGCTTGGAGTATTTTTTTAAATAAACGTGGCGGAAAATGTATAAAATATTACTTTTTCAGCATCTAATCATGTTTTGTGTGCTTTTTTGTCACTTAATTGTGAACTACACATTTAAGTGACAAAAACAGAAATGTTTCTGTTGTGAGGAAAACAGAAGCATTTATGTTTTCTTCATATCAAGAAGATTTTCTCAAGTTTTTGAACATTTCATGTAGGAGTATATAGCCACATATTAACTGATAAGTTGGAGAATAAATAAATGAATCAGCTGATTTTCCTTTTCTGTCATGTCTGCAGCTCGACAGCAGGTCCTTCTTCTCTGAGATCGGCCCCGGGGCGGAGAGCGCGGCCTCGGGCCTCGTCACGCTGCTGGCGGCGGCTCACGCTCTACGAAACGCCACGCAGGACGCTCAGCTGGACCGAAACATCTTCTACACTTTCTTCCACGGGGTTTGTTTTTAACAAACACCAAGTTTGACTTACTTTCTGCGTGGTTGGTCACTTAAACCATCATTTTACTTTAAACTCAGGAAACGTTTGACTACATCGGCAGTTCGAAAATGGTTTACGATATGGAGAAAAATCAGTTCCCGATAGATCTGGACAACGTTCACTCTGTGCTGGAGATTGGACAGGTGCGTTTTGGAAAACTTGTTTTTTGTCTTTATTTATAAGTTTCTAATTCTGCATGTTTTGTTTGAACTCCAAAAGATCAATATTGGTGCTTAGTGTTGGGTGATATGGTTCAATTATTGTGATGATTAATCAATTAATCGGAAAAAAAAATCTAGATATTAATTTTACCAGTTAAGCCTTTTTTTATACAATATTAGAAACACATTAAAAGATTCAAATAAACAATTTAATTCCTTTTTTAAGTAAGAAAATGAAAGTTTTATTGAATAAAATACAATAACTGAGCATTCCTTTTGTAAATCTGAACTGAGACTTTGGGAGTTTTGGCTAAAACCTGTTGATAGTCAGAGGTGTTTTTATCTTGAACTACAAAAATAAAATGTATTTATTTTTGTACAGTGTTGGCTTAATTTCTGCTCGGAATAAGTCTTTTTTTTTTTTACAGCAGATGGCCTTTTTTGAGGTTGTGTTCTCCAGTTAAAGATTAACTGATTACTAAATTAGTTGACAATTATTTCAGTAATCAATTAATTCAATATAAATGTATATCACAATATTAAACAAATAACTATTTTTGTCAGTATTTAATGCTATCTAGAACTATTAGGTGATGTGTAAAGATATTAGAAGGTTACTTTTGATTTCACAAGTTTATTGTGGTCAAACTTCATATAAATGCTTTGGACAAATAAAAAATACATAAAATTTTTAAACTAAAATATGAACTCATAGTGAAAATAGACATTATTTATTATTATTATTAACCTTTATGCCACAGTAACAGAACACTTTTATTTTATATTACTTGAGTGGCTCCTTTTCTCTGTACATAAAGTGAGTGAAGTGAATATATCTGCAGTGATTAATTATATTTAATCGTCTTTTCCAGGTGGGATTGCATTCCAGCTCCAACCTCTGGCTCCACACGGATCCGGTCTCTATGAGGAACAGCAGCGTTCAGGAAGAGGTTTGTTCTACATAAAACCAGAAGTTTACATACACCAAATAAAAATGCACACATTTTCTTCCTCTTTTAAAGATAAGGAAGCTTTGGTTGAGTTATATTACAGGTTTATTCGGGTATTGCGACTTTATTCTCATATTTTGTTTAGTTTTTCTTATCCTGGCCCCTAATAGTCCATCATGGCAACCAGAGAGTCTTTCTGACAGCAGAAGAGAAACTCACAGACAGCGACAGGAAAGAGTCACACTTAATATTTATAGTTATTGACGGGTTTAGATTCATCCGGTGAGTCAGTCTGCAGCAGCTCTGCGGCTTCACAGAGGTTACTTTCATGCTGCATTTCCACAGTCTTTTCCTTATAACTGATGGTAAATGTGTTAAATTGACCCCAAAAGATTATGAAAACTAGACGCCTTTCTTAAAATGCAAAATTCTTTTTATGGTTTGGATCTAGTATGCTCTTTTATAAAAACAAACAATAAACAAAACATTTTACTGCTTTACTTGCTTGATTTTAGTCTTTTTTTTGGGCTTGCAAATACTTTTGAATTGACGATTTTGGCCCATGTGACAAAAAATTTAGACACCCCTGCTGTAGAAAGTAAGGCAACACTTTATTTGAAGGGATGTTCATAAGAATGACATGACATAAACATGACATAACACCTGTTATTAACATGAAGGAGTCTTTATAAATGTTTAAAATGGTTGTAATGAAGTGTGATTTGATAAATAAGGACACTTTTAATGCGAAGTTTACACTTTTAATGGCGTTTTCATGCAAATTTTTATGGAACTTTGCATTAAAAGTGTAATTATTTACAGAGTAATACAAAGTTGACACGTTTAAAGGACTTTTAATGCAACTTTTAGAACAACTAATTATTTACCAAATGACACTTAATGACAGCAGTTATAAACATTTATGAAGACTCCTTCATTTCATAACAGGTGTCATGTCAGTCTTATGCACAACCCTTCAAATAAAGTGTTACTGTAAGTAAATATGTAGATCTAGAGATCACAGTTGGATTCCTCTTTGTTGATCCGCTTCAGGTGAAGAATCTGATCGCCAACCTGAACACAGCCGCTGCAGGTTTAAACGTCTCTGTGAAGGAACCCGGCGTCACCCAGCCGCTGCCTCCTTCGTCCTTCCAGAGGTTCCTGCGAGCCCGGCCGCTCCCCGGCGTCGTCATCGAGGACTACAACTCCAGTTTCTCCAACAAGTATAACTATTTTCATTTAGAGAACTCTCTTTTTGGAGCATTGGGATGTTGCTGCTGCTGCTGGATTTAGTGGTGTTGGATGCTGATTTGTGTCTGTGTGCAGGTACTTCCAGAGCATGTTTGACAACGCAGACAGTTTGAACGTCTTGTACCCTCCGAACCTGACGCCAGAGGAGCAGCTGAACCACGTCACGGACACAGCAAAGGTCAGAATATTCACGATTCACTGCAGTTCAATAAAACGTCCGAGTTGGACATTAAATCAATAACAATATATCACGATAAGCCTGTGATCAATATTAATAGATAATATTCAATGTTTATAATATTCACTGAACTCCGATACAGAACTGAAAGGTTTTAGCTGCTCAAAACCTTTGGTTACCTAGCAACAACCTGCTGAGTACCTGTTGGTTACCTAGCAACAACTTGTTGAGTAACTTGTGGAGCAGCAGTTTAAGGTTTCTCCTTAAACTGTTGTTCATTCTTTAAAGATTGTTCAAACATTCATATGTTTTTTTTTTTTCAATCAATCATTCATTCATTTATCCATCCACTAACTTTTCATCCATCCATCCATTCATCTCTTCATATCAGCTGTGGTTGAGCTGCATCTACAATCTTAGTGTCTGTTTCTTTTTAGTCTCTGGCTAAAGTGGCGACCATGGTGGCTCGAGCTTTGTTTATTCAGGCTGGAGGAGAGAAAGCGCAGATCAGCAGCATTAAAGCGGACGAACTCATGGTAAGACTGCGAACTGCGTTAAAATGTCTTAAAATACTCAACGCTGCAGTACGAGGTAAATTCATTCATTTGTACTCCACATTTACTGTTTGTTTTATTCACATTTTCATAGTTTAACGTCGTTATAGAAAATAAGAGCAAGATGCATCTAAAACAACAACTAGGTTGTCATTGAAAGTTGATTTATTAGTTGTGGATTAAATGCATTTCACATGTTTGCGTCTGGTTCTGTCAAGTTGAACATAATTTTTTTTAAATGTTTTTAGTCTAATTTTGTGATTATTTCTACATATTGAAGGCAGGAATTGCTATACGCTGCATTTCAACTTATAAATAACAGTCCTGATGAAAATAAGGCACGCTATATTTTAAATTCTAGGTTTATTTTATATTTTGTTTTTTGTTTTTTTCACAAACATTTCCATTCTGAAAGATTTTTTTTTTTTTTTTTGCCGTTTTGTCGCATCAAACTAACTCTGGTATCTGACAAATGGAAGCACAAATGAATACAAAAAGTTTTGTTGATATCAAATGATCTTAAATATTCTCATGACGACTTTTCTCATTTATCAGAAATGTTGTTATTTTGTCCCAGGTGAGCCGAATGCTGTACAGTTTCCTCATTTCGTCGAATAATTCCTGGACCCAAGAGATCGTAAGCCCAAAGGAGGCCATTCATCTCAGTAAGTTAGCTTTGTTTTTGTTTTTATAAAACAAAAAATAAATGTTTTTTTCTCTTCTTGAACAAAGTGCCTCACAAAGTAATCACTTCCCTGGATCTTTTTCACATTTTGTCTCATTATAATCACCAATTTTTTCATAAATATTTTTCTGCAAACAGCACAAAGTAGTGCAAACTTTATGGCATAACATTGCTGCCATAAACCCTGAGGATATGCAGTTTTATTAAGCAAACAGAACTGCACATTTGTTAATACGGTCATTTCAATTTATTTGTGAACACATGAACTCAAATAAGAGTAAAAAAGTGTTTAGTAAAAAGTGTTGAGTAACTGATCAAATTGTCAATCATTTAATATTTAAAAATTACATCATCAGACAGACCAAAAATATTCAGTTAAGTGGAAATTTTGGTATTTTAAGAATGAAACTCACAATAATTCATATAAATAACAAAAGATAACAAAGTCAGGCAAAAGAAAATGTTCCCAATTAAAAAAAACTTAGGAAACTTTAAGAAAAACTGCAGGTGTGTGTCTGGTGAAATTTTGTTTTTCATTCAGTGGGAAGAAAATCCATAAATTTTACTCAAGTAAGAGCAGAGATACTTCTTAATAAAATGACTCAAGTAAAAGTAGATTTTTCCCAAAAAATGTAACTAGCTACTGCCCAACTCTGCAACCAGATGAAGATGAAGAATAATAAGAAATTAAGAAAAAGGAAAGAAAAGATTAACAAACTTTTTGTTTCCTTACCTCCTTATTCTTCTTCTTTTCTTTGAGTCAGCATCACATTAATAATAATGATAATATACGTTATTTAAAACCAGACAGTGTACAACTCAAACAAAAACAACACAATTTCATCTGCTGTACCAAATGACAGCAGAAGCTAATTTGGATCTGCAGTCAATTGACAGATTACAATATAAATATACAATATAGACGTACAAAGTGCTGCGTTTATAGATTCGTGAATAAATGGAAATGCCCGCAATCAGAAAGGTATTCGCCGTTTTGATTGCTTCATAGGCTCTTCACGGTTTTTGGCAGGAATGTGACGCCATAAAAATTGTGAGGTAGAATGAAAATGGTTGAGACTTTTTTTTAATCTATTTATTTATCTTATTTTTAATGTAATTACTTTATGTACTTAGTCTTAACATCCCAGTTCCGTGTCTTTCCGAGATTTTAATTTTGTTGTTCTTTATTTGTGCACAATGACATTTGACGGAATTCTGAATCTGATTCTGAATAAAGTCCAGTGCAGCCCTTTTCCTGTAAAAGTCACCAAATTAGTAAATAATTAACTTTTTTGGTTGCAATGTGAGGAAATGTGCAAATTCAGGGGTTAATGAGTCATTTTCCCAGCCACTGCATTAAGGTACTTTGGATATTTATGGTGATCAAAACACACTTTTCTCTCAGACAACAACACGGTGAACTTCTACATCAGTGTGGAGCAGCAGGCCAGCTTACCCACTATTCTCGTCAAGTACCTGTTGGCTAACCTGACTGGGAGCGTCGCCAACGTGACGCAGGAAAACTGCAGGAATGAGAAAGGGAGCGAAGACGACGAGAGCAAGCATGTGAGATTAACAGCTGCTTTTATGCTCAAACGTTGACTTAATTCTGATAATTTTGCAGAAATCAAGTAAATTTACAGATTGGAGTAAAATTGGAATGACAAGGAAGAAAAAATTGTAGTTCTTAGGGATAATAATTTAATGTAATGTCGTAGTTTTTTTCTGTTAAAAGAGCACATTTATTTACCGCCTCCAAACTTCTTCTTCCCTTAGTTGTACAACTACTTCTGGGTTCAGGGCGCAGCGCCCCCTAACAGTACGGAGCGGGACGGATTCTGCGTCCGCTCCACGGTGCATTTGACCAGAGCCTCATCCCCGGCCTTCGACCTGCAGAACTATACCACCAGCGAGTATTCGACATGGACAGAGTCCAGGTGGAAGGAAATCAAAGGACGCATATTCCTGGTGGCCAGCCACGACCTGGAGGTAAATCAGTTATTGATTTTTAAAATGTACTTATTTTTTGTGATGTAAACAAATCAGGTGAACAGAAACAAAACAAAATGTGCAGAAAGAAATCCATAAACAGTCCATTGCAGTCATTTATTGTTTGAAAAAAGAGGGGAAAAAATTTAATAATGCATAAAAGTCATTGATTGCATTACTGATGAAAAATGTACAAAAATGTGCAATTTACAAAAAATTTGGGAAAAAAACTGTGCTATCTTTAAGTTTGCAGAGTCTATTTTAAAACCCTGAAATTGACTGTAGTCTAAATGAAATTAAACAAAATTGAAATGATAATTGGAGTGCAAAGATTTCAATCAACTGTGTTTTTGTTGATATGGTTTATAAATAAGAAAAGAAGGAAAAAAGAAAAAAAAAACATAAAATTGAGGAAAAATAAATAAATGCATAAAAGTCCTTGATTACCGATAAGAAAAATAGCAGTAGTACTACTTCAAATAAAAACAATAATGATAATAATAAAGTAATATTAGTAATGAAAAACAATAATTGAAGACAACACATGTCATTATTTATTGATCTGTTTATTAAAGGAGATTTCTCAGATGCAGTTGCAAAAATTACGCTGTGATCTGGGAGTTTTTTTATTTGGATGGACGGCGTCGTGGAATTTGACTTTCTCATTTTCCAAGTCTTAAAAAGTGTGGAAAATAAGAAAACTGAGTAGTAAAAGTATTTGAATTTCCACATTTCAGTATCTAAATGATAAAATCAAACGGTTTCTGTTTACATTGAATTGGATAATGTCTTTTTTCTTTGATTTGCCACAATGTTTTTCACTAAACTCATTGTTTTGAGTTTGAAGTTACTGACAAAACCCACAGGTGCTTGAAATCCTTGAGAATGCTTGAATTTTATTTGGATGTTTTCAACTGTTCGATTTCTGTATAAAGTCATTGAAAGTGCTTGAGATTTTGTAACAAAGCATAATCTAACGTTTGATTAAAAGCCTAAATTTGGGAAGCATTATTTATAGTTGCAACCAGATATATTCCTACATTTTATAAAAAGACAAGACATTTTGAGTCAAATCAAACTTTTCTTGTTTTAGGTCGATTAGAATAATTTAAATTATTTCTGTTTTCTAAATGTGGGAACACATAATGAGAACATTTATTATTGAAAATTTATTAATCCTAATAACTGAAATAAATATCAGCTTATATTTTATGCAAAGTGTTATTTTTTGTTAAATTAATGTTACATTTTTGAGTTGTTTTGACATTTTATGTTTCAAAACATAAAATTTTGTTTTATTTTAGTTTATTTTGCCCCTGCTGTAGATTGTAAATTACTACCACAAACATATAAATAACAGTAATAAATTATGTAATACTATAGTGCTTTGAAACTCTTTTTTTTAGCTCATTTATATTGTTTTCATCTACAAAGTATGTTGGTGGAAAAGTTTGAAAACTTACCTTGAAAATGCTTGAAACGTGCTTGAACTTTACCGTGCACAGATAAATCGATACTTATCCAAGAAATCCAGAAAAGAGACGTTTCATTTTTTAAAATTTTAGCCTAATTTTTAAGTCCAGCACTGTTGACGAAGAGGCGAGCTTTCTGGAGCATATAGATGAAACTCATCTAAAGTTTTCTATTCAGAAAGTTCAACAACAATCTAGAAATATACGTCTGAAATTTTGCAGTAGAGGTTTTTGTAGGAATCCTGGATGCAAGAGTCTGTTTCACATCACCTTTTCATTCAGGAATCTGTCAGAATCACCTGAAACTCCAAACATTTTCTGTCTGAGTCTTGACATTTTGCAGCAGAACATACCTGAACTACCAGCAATAATGCAGCTCCATGCAGTAAACATAAATCTGTCCAGATGTGACAGAGACGGATCGTATTTCTTGAAGGCGTTTCAAGTCTCTGCACGCTCACCGCAGCATCGGGCCGAACTGAATCAGGGCCCCTCATCTGCTATCACCTCCTCACTTCAGGTGGAATTTTAAATGGGGACTCCTTGCACAACGTGTAGGTTAAATTTAATGAATCCAAACTTTTCCCCCTCAGAGCAGAGAACAGAAAACGGTTACCCTGCTCATGGTTAGCTCAGGTCTTTAGATTCGACCGAAAACAATTAGAGATGAGTCGAGTTAAGTCATACAGAGGACAGGAGAACGGTGACACATTTATGTAAAATGACAGTAATAGGATGACTACACAGTGCAGTCCAGGCCAAACATCTTCATTTTTTGTTGTTTATATTTTTCATCCAAGCAGCCAGACTTTCTTTTAATCTCTTAATGTGATTTTAATCAGCAGATCACTTGCTTTAACTTATTTTTAAGTTTCCAAAAATAAGGGTTTTTGGAAACCCCTTATTTTAAAAAGGGTTTCCAAAAAGCTAGTGCTAAGCCTGGCTGCTTAGCACCGATTTTTTTTTTTCTTAGCTCACCAATGTTTTAATGCCTGTTTTAGTTATGTGACATAAGCAAAAGTTATGCTTGAAATTTTTATTTAAATATGCCTCTTTTATTTATCCAAAGCAGTTGTATAATGTTTGATGACATAAACAATACAAGTACATAACTATCAATTATTTTTACTGTAGTACTTACATTAGCTTAGCTAATGTAGCTTTTATGTGCTAGCTAAGATGGACATGAAGCTTAATGTTTTTTACCACATGTACCAACTCTGCCAGTCGCCAGAAGCTTGTTGTTCACATGAAGAGTTTGTAGTTCCTTTACAATCCGATGAAACTTGGATTTCAGGCCCTCGAAGCTCCTCCATGATGTAAACACTCTTTCTGTTCAGTAGGTAGTGAACTGCGTCATATTAGAAGAACGGAGGCAGATTGTTCACATCGTCAGACATGTTTTCATTCTCCGTCTCACATGGGCTAATCCTAACAGCAGCCATTTCGTTGATATATCTTTCTCTTTCACCTTGGTGAAGAGTGTCAATATGCTTTCTTTTTGTTGGTCTCAAAGCCACAGTTCATCTGCGCTTGCCTACCAAAGTGGCGTGGATCACTTTCTGTTCAGACTTATGCATTCTGGCCCTTTAACTTGAGCTCTTTCTCCTGCAGATGCTGACGCTTGGCGTGGGGATCGGCGTGCTGCTCTCCTCCCTCCTGCTGACCTACATCATGAGCTCCAAGGCTGACATCCTCTTCAGCTCGGGGAGGGAGCCCACCAGCGCCACCTACTGATCCGCAGGGAGTCGTCTCCGGCCCGCCACCACTACACTCCTCCTCCTACTACTACAATAACCGCTAGTACTACTTCTGTCCCACGCAGACTTTAAAACTCAGCAAGCGAAGGTACACAGACGGCTTCGCCTCGGCTGAACGCGGGGCGCCGGTTCTGACTCCGTGTTCATGGACTCGCTCAGGTGAGGCTTGACGTCAGGACCGGAGTGGATCGGATGGATCTGGACTCTTCAGGAACAGGAAACACTGGTCAGGCACCAGCGGCGCCCTGTCAGTGGACAAGATGTTTATATTTCTCTGTTTTTTTTTTTTTTTTTGGTTTTCACCTTTTTAATGTCAAGGAATGTTTTTGTTTACTGTGTCACGGGACCGGCACTAAACAGTGAGCGTTATTTTGAGCGTGTGAGAAGTTGCCTGATTGCTTTAGAGTAATTTTGAGTGTGTGTGAGTGTGTGAACTTTGGGGATTGCGATGGTATGTGCAATACTGTAGCCATCTTCTGTGTAAATGTAGTTAAATTATCAGCTGTAATGATTCAAAAACCACTTTTTGAGCCAATGATCGGTTAGTAAAAATCAAATTTATGCTTTAACTGACCTAGAAAGGATGATGTTTGAACATTTATACTGTGTATGCCACTACATGTGGGTGTAGTGCTTTATTTCTTTTAACATTCAAACGGGAGAAGATCTTGATCCAGCTGGAAAAAAGTTTTAATACTGAAAATGTTCCTGGTACTTTTGCTCTGCACTCCCTTGAATTCCTCTTTTTTTTTTTTTTTCCAACAGTCTTAGAATAACTTTTTGGAGATTTTGACCATTTTGTAGATGAAATGGCTGGAATAAAACACGCATCGTGAGATCTTGAAGACAAAAAAAATGAATAAATAAACATTTGCTTCTTTTTTTTTTTTTTTTTATTCCGGGGCTGTGCGTCTGTTTTTAATGTCTTACATGTTGCAGCTATTTGAAACAAATCCTTTACGCTGATAGTAGCGCTTTATAAACTGCAGTAATAATACTGCGGCTTCTGTTTTACCACGTAACCCATAAAAACTGGTTTGGATCCGCTTCGTTTTATTAGAACTTGCAAGTTTTCCAGCTTCCTTTATGGCTTTATGTTGGGGATTCCCGTAGCCACATCCAAAGCGGCTCGTTAGTTAGCAGCTTTCGGCGACGCCTGCTTGTTTTAATAGGATTAATATTTTGCGAGAACAAGGCAGCAGTGTTGATGTTCTGAGGGGAGACGGTCGCCATGACAACACAACGCTGCCCGGGTTGGCTAACGATTCAGCAACAGACTCACTTTTGATACTTGGATCATCGTGTCTCCAACTTCCTTGCACAACATTAATGTTTTTTTTTTTTAAACCCTTTCCCATCCAATATTTTGTTTACAAACTGTCAGGTCTGATCTGGATCAACAGTGTTTCAGTCTTTCTGAATTTTTTTCTGCTGATTTTTCACTCGTTTTTGAGGAGAATTTATCTCGATGGGGTCCCTACTTTACCTTTCTACTTCTAGTAAGATTATTTAAAGTTTTTGACATTAAACTACACGGTACGTCTAAATTACAGCATATTAACGGGAAACGTGTCAGAATCAAAATTCAAGTTTGACCCTCCTACATAAATAAATGTTGCGGTTCATTGATGATTGCAATACATTGTTAAATAAAGAGCAATACAAAATTATTAATGCTAGTCAACTTTTTTAAATTCATATTATAAACATTAATGAGATTCTTTTGGTCAGTGAACATAGCACAACATGCTTTACAGTGGAGTCTAGCACATACTGTATAAAAATTTATAAATTAATAAATAAATGCAGCTGCTCTTTTATTTAGAAACTGCCAAGGATATGTAATTGACTAATGTGAATATATGTAGCTTCATTACAGTTGGATCACAATGTCCTGTTGTATTTATGTTTTTTGTTTTTTTTAATTTGGAAAAAATATTTTCTGAAGATTGTAATTAAATAATTAAAAAAAAAATAAAATTTAGAAACAAGTTAAAAATAAATGTTGCTTTTCTTTTAAGCTAAAGCTTAGATCTTTATTAAAATTCACTTAAGTAAAAAAATGTGTGAAAGTATAACAATCTTCAATATTTTCTAAATATATTTATCAAAAAAATTAATTTAGAAAAAAGTTGAGAAAAATACTTAAATGTTGCTAAAGCTTTGAAGTTCTTTTCTAAAATTCACTTAAGAAAAACAAAGTAGTTTTGTTAAAATAATTTAATTCACTATTTTCCGAAAAAACATCTATATTTAAAAAAAACATTACAAATATTGGGATAAATAAAGATTTTTATGGGTATAAAATAATACCTAGACAATATAACTTCATATGTTGCGTTAAAGAAAGTGGGTCATTGGGGCCCCCACTCCCTAAACTTTATGCAGATATTAATTGTATTTTATGACGTCAAACTACGCATTCCTTTCAAAAGAATTTAACGCGTTGCGGCGGAGCAGCGTCGTTTCCTGGACCCCGTTTGTCGCCTGGGGGGGAACCAGAGGAGGGGCCAATCCGGAGCGGAGGCGGGGCCCCACGGAGCTTCGGTTGAGTGGGAGAGAGAAAGTGGAAAGTGAGGGGGGAAAAAATACCTGAATGGACGATCTGGAATAAGTAAGTAGTATTTGTTTTTTGTTTTTGTTTTTTTTTTTTCTTGCTGTGGAAAATGTGTGAGGAGGTTCCGTGGATGTGGGATTGTGTTCGGTGTTTCCGCGGAGGGGGAATCGGGGAGGATTGTGTGGCGCTGGAGATCTCCGGTTTCACCCCCACAAACAATAGTCTGCAGAACGCGATGGTCGCCTTTTTTTTCCCGTTCCTTCCTCCCAAACCGCAGGGAAGTTTCGGACCCTCGTCGGCCCCCCTATTGTTGCTCTAGCTCCGCGGTGCTGGTTCTGGTCCCGGCAGACGCGAGTTCGGGATTCCTGGAATCAGAAACCAAGATGCGCCTGGAGGGAATGAGCGCGTCCGCTCCGGTTGTAGGCCGAAGGGTTTGAATTTTCCTCCGGTGCGTCCATTCATTTCAGGAGGGCGTCCCGGTCTGGACTCCGGAGAGAAACGGACCGGAGGTTTTTGGATCAAGGGGCCTGAAAGAACCTCCCATTGTCCCGCATTTTATAGCGGGCACAACTCTTGATACTGGGCTAAATGCTGCTTCTGGTTCCCAGTAAGTTCTCCCTTTGTGCATGTGCGCTGAATGAATGATGCAGGTTAGAGGAGCTAAATATCTCCAGAAACCTTCTTCTTCTTCTTCTGTCTCTTTTTTGTCATCATGGCTCTGAAATTCAAACCGAAACGAGATAATTTTGCTGCTAAAGAGAGAAAGGCCCAGCTTAAATGAGTATTGGAAGGCTAATCGATCAAAATATCGTCTGTATCAGTATTGGTTGATTACGTGCATGTCGGCTTGGACGATAAATTGTCCCAGAAGTTATTGCGGTAAACGATATTGTTGTAGTCTTGATTTAATTTTCAAGTAATATAACCGAAACAATAAATAAAATGGATTATGAACTCTCAACTAAACAAAATTGTCCTTCAAAACACATGGATCGTGAGTCTCAGACAGGGCAAACAGGCAAAACTGCCAGTTAGGACTTTTGTAAAAATAAAAATAAGTAAAAATGCAAACTAACCAACTTCTTCTGAATGGCAAATGTTTGCAGCATTTTTCAAAATGATGCATTTTCAATGATAAAAATTGTTGTCCAAGTGGAAATTATTGTAAACAGAACAACAGAACAACAAATAAAATAAATTACGAAGTCCCTGTCCTTTGAAAAAGGGGGATAGTTGAGACCAAAACACCAGACTGAAGAGTTTTGTCATCCAGTTTTTGGTAGAAATAGAGAGAAAAGGGGAAAAAATTATAAATTATGCAAATGGAGATTATTTAGCTTATTTTAATTTATCATACAATTAATTGATTTATTGCTTATTGCGACAGGCCTGCTTGTGTGTAGAGGTGCAGAAAAATATCAATACAGAACCGTAACTCCTACTGACATGAATATATGATATGAACTTAGAGTTTTTAAAAAGGTAAAGATATTGCGTGCATAAATAATAAAAAAAAAACTTACTATTTAAAATAAATTTTTTAAACAAGATATTTAAATTTTATATTTACAATTGTTTTCCAGAGTCCAAGGAATACTAATTTGCATTCTGGAAGATGAAGATGTGATGCATTTAAGGCAGGAAATGGAGTTCAACATCATTACTGGCACTTATTTCATTCCTGTATTTAACAACAACTATATTTTTATGAATCTACATTAGCGGAGGAAAATATGTTTCACTTAATTAGGAAATCTGTGGTAGATTGTTGTGGTACAATGCCTTGCTAAAGAGTTCATCCCTTTAATTTGCTACATATTTTGTCACATTACAACCAAGCACTTCAATGTATTCTTCTGGGATTTTATGTGTCAGCTCAGCACTAAGTAGCTATGAAGTGGAACCTTCACTTAGTCATTCTTATTTGACGTTTTTACTAAAATGGTATAAAATAAATGTGCCACACATTTGGATTCAGCCCATCTGAGTCAGAACTTCCTAGAATCGTCTGTCTGAAAACAGCTACAAGTGTTTTTCTTGACCTTTTATGTCAACAGATTTTTTTTGTCTGTTCTTTATAAACAATCTAAATCAGATTAAAAGTTGTGAAAATTTTGCTACTGACTTTCGCCAGTTGAAGAAAAGGATCCCTAATGCATAATGCTGCCACCACCGTGTTTCACAGTGGAAATGGTGTTTTCTAGAAAATTTGCAATGTTCACTTTATATATATTTGCAAAAACAAAACAAAAAAAACTTATATTTTGGTCTGAGAGCATCTTCCTCAACATATTTGCTTTGTCTCCTACATGACTTGTGCCAGGCTACAGTAGAGCTGAAATGATTAATCAGATTAATCGTGACTAATCAATTATTGAAATACTAGTCAACTAATTCAGTAATTGATTAGCTGAAGTATGCAGACTCAAAGATGACATTTTGTGGAAAGAACAACACAGTCAGAGCAGTAATTAAACCAAACCTGTACAAAAATATATACATTTTGAATTTAAGATCAACAAAAAACCTTTACCTGTAAATATGTTCAACTCAGAACTGGAAGGTTTGTAGAACAACACCAGATCTTTAATGTATTGTGGTGCTAAACCATTCAGTGATTTATAAACTAACAACAGTATTTTAAAGTCTATCCTCTGAGCTACAGGGAGCCAGTGGAGGGACTTTAAAACTGGGGTTATGTTCTATCTTCCTGGTTCTAGTGAGAACAGCAGCAGCATCTGGATCAGCTGCAGCTGTTTGATTGATTTGCTAGTCAGACCTGTGAAGACGCTGTTGCAGTAATCAATGCGACTAAAGATAAAAGCATGGATGAGTTTCTCTAGATCTCGCTGAGACATAAGTCCTCTAATCCTGGAGATGTTCTTCAGGTGATAGAAGGC
>CAEGAE010032473.1:0-28129 GCA_903067095.1 Girardinus metallicus | reverse complement strand
TCTTTTGCAAATAGATCAAAGTTTAAACTGGTATTGTTGTACATCTTTTATCTGGTCACTTTGTGCAATATTTAACAACTAACATCAGAAAATGGCACAGAAGAAGAATTTTTTTTCCCCACTCTGATTGGCTAGTGTTAGATTACTATTTTAAGTTGAATGCCATTGCATTTTCTGTAGACACCTGTAAAAAAAAAAATTTATTCCCATTGCTCTTTTGTTTTCTGGAAAATTATTTTTGATGATAAATACAGAAACAACCATAAAAATTAAAGCATCAACAATAGTGATAGTAATATTAATAATAAAATTATATTCAGTGCAAAGTATCCTTCAAATTCTTTAATGGGGGGAGGTAAGGGACTTTTATAATGGATAGGGGGCGCTGGCCCAAAAAAGCTTGAGAAACACTGATCTATATGCATGAATCTCCTCTTTTTGTATGGAAACCCCCTTGCTGGAGAACAATGTGTAACACATAAATTTATGACAAAAGCATAAAGACTCCATTGAAGAGCAAAAACTTGAGGCCAGTCAAGGCAGATTATCAGAGAAGAGGGCATGTTGTTGATTTAACAATTCTAGTGGCTTCTAGAAGTATTCACGGCCCTTGAACTTGTTCATATTTTGTCACGATGCATCTACAAACGTTAGTGTATCTTACTGAACTTCCAAGTGATAGACTGACACAAAGTATAAAATAACTGAGGTTTTCAGAGGTTTCACAAATCAAATCTTAAAAGCACGGCATGCTTTTCTAGTGAAGCCTCTTTATGCTGAAAGCCCCATTGAATTGAAGATTTTGGATGTGCTACTGGCTGTCATTGTGGAGATGTGCCACAGAGCTGAGTGGCCATAAAAGAAAAATGAAGTAGAAAGTCAGTATGCTGGAGGTTTAATAACAAAAATAATATTAACAATAATATACTTTGTTTAAATAAGTATGTTAAAGCGGTACAACACAACAGTAAAGAGTTTTAAATAAAATTAATCAAAATAAAGTTCCACAACTCCCCCACCCGCAGCATGCTCTCCAAAGTTATCAGCCCAATCTTATCTCTAATATTTTTTCTACAAATTGGATGTAAAGGATATTATCTACCCAAATATTGTAACCCCATAGTAGCTTATTTCAACATGAACACACACAAAAAAAGTTGCACACAGGGTATAGCATCAAAACATTAAGGTGTGCTGCTATAAAAAATTATGCAGTGAAATTATTTTATAATTCTGCGTCTCAAAGTTGGCGTTACTGGAGGATATTTCTAATCATTTTTTCAATTCATTTAACTTTATATTCTTTAAATTTTCCAAATATTTGACAAGCAATGTCTCCTGTCAATGTATCTATGTCTCATTCTTGTTCTAGTTTAATACACCGCATTATGGATGGTAACTCAAGACATTTGCATGTCCTCTTCCCAGTGTTTCTTTGCTTTCTGATGTGTGCATTTGTTTGGCACATTCATGAAGGCAGATATGATAAATGGACCGCGCCTGCTATCATCCTCATTTTGCTGACACAATCCTGTTTGCATGCTGTTTGCGCATGTGAAGCTGATATACAATCAACTTTGCACCTGCTCTCAAGGTTGAACCTGCTTTTGTACGCTCAGACCTTTCAGAGATCAGGTCCTAAGACCACTCAACATTTCAAATGTATTGTATAATATTGTACATTCTGGTAAAAAACGGCTCATTGCCCTCAGCAGTGCCCTGCACAAGCCCATTTCTTTGTATGCCACAGTATGTGCTTTGTAAATGTGTTCATGTTGAGTTAGATGTGGAGAGCGAAGACCCCTCTTGTCATCACATACATTCCCTGAGTCAGTAGCCAGACAAAGCCCTGAGATGACACTGCAGATCCAACCATTAGCCTTTCACCTGCTGTTAACAGTTGCTTGGCCCGACGTAGAGCCTGCATTCCTCTACCTTGACCCAAATGTATCCTTAATACACAGTGTAACATGTAGTGAGAAAGATGATCTTCACAAATATCGCTTGAAAGCAGGAAACGCTTTGTTGCATCGGCTCACTTCTAATTCAGCTACTGAGCAAACTTGCCTTTTTAATTTAGAAACCAATAAAATCTTCATCAATCCACATGTGTTTGACAGCAGAAGCACGACTGCTGGACTACGGCGAGCACGTGCGCACATGGTGCATGAAAGAGATTGTGGCCAAACGGGACACATTTCTTATAGGTTTGTCCCAAAATGGAAACCCACCAAGGTCAAAGATGGGCAACAAGAAAGCCAGAGTCAATATTTATGGATACCGAACATGTGGCACACTTCTCTACCCACTAATTTGAGCAACAAGTCCACCTCCAGATTATATGGGCCCTCAGAGATCACAAGCGAGGGTCTAAACCTTGCTCGCATGGCTGAGAGCTGCACTGAGGTTGGTCGCTGACGAGAAGCTGTGAATAATTTAGCAAATTGGCTCAGTGTTTATTTGTTTGTGTTCCAATTTTTGGTGTAAATAAGGGACAATATAGCTTTGATCAGACAGCCCATGTACCTCCTTTATCCAGAACTTACATTTGTAATTATCAGTGTAACTAGTATAGTGGTAATTATCATTATTGTGTGATGTTTCTTTTTTTTTTCCCTTTCATGTTGCATTTCATAAAATCAGATGCTACTATGGTGTCCTTTTTCCATATAAAATGCCTTCTTCTCTGACTGCAATATAGTTTATCTTATTCATTTATATGTTGCCAGCTAGCAGGTTAATTTGGATGAGAAGCAGTCACATACATTTTAAAGGAGAAATGAAACAAACTCTTAAATAAAGGGACATGTTCGTTTGAATGCAGCTCGACTCATAGAGAGACCACGTGTCACTCAATTATACCTCTGCATGATTAGAAGCTTGTACTATGTAAACAACCAACGTCAAGATTTACATTTTACCACTTAAGCACAAGCAGCTGTCTACAGGCTAAGGAAGGAGGGAAAGCACTGCGGAAGTATCCATACATGAGACAAGACTAAGGCCTAACATGGCCAACGAAGATGTTTTCAATTAATAGTTGTTTATGCCACTCTAATGCAACACTTGGTTGGAGACCTAGATTGCTTTTTAAACCCCCAGCGCTGGTGCTTGTTGGTTTTAAACATGTTAATATGGGATTGGGTCTTAGTAACACTGTGGTTTAAAATAAAAGTGACTCATTTGCAATTTGATGCTTATAAATGTTTAGGAAGCCAAAATGACGCATAGAAACTTTATGATTGAAGCCTTGTGTCCTTCCCCATTAAATAGAACTTGACAGCCTATTTAATCACATATCATCCAGGATGAAAGAGCAGTAGTTTTCACATGCTTCATCTGGGGTAAGTAATACCACTCAGTGTAGCTCCATCTGCTCTTCAATTTCACAAAAAAAAAAAAACACAGCGTTTTAGCTACACAATAGGAGATTAGGGATGACGTTGGATATTGCTTCTGTGTGAGATATGGTGAAGGTTAGATAAGTCAAACATCTCGTATCATAAAGAGCAAGGTCGGTCAATGAACAGCTAAATATAATAAGGTCCATCATCACTAATGTGTAGCGCATGTCAAATATATCAATATTTGTCGGGATAAAAAGGTATGTATCAATAACAATTTTCGACTTTTCTTTAATAAATATTGCTGCTCACATGGATCACACAAATCCATGAGCAAATTCCTTTCTCTTCTTATCAAATGCAAGCAGATATCTGTGCATATATTTTGAACAGGGCTTGTATTGGCACTTTTGCCAGTTTGTTCCATAAAAGTTTGCTTATGCGGTTTTAATACTCCAGTAGCCCTGCTTCCTGTCGGCTATTGATGTAGCTAAAATGTATAATAAGCAAGCATCACTAAGATGTAAATTCAGTAGTTTCTAAATTGCAGAAAATATTGGTTCATGTGATTTCTGTTGTTTCAGTACTTTAGTTGAAAAACTGCAACCCACATTAATTCTTTGCAGAGTTTTTCATTTTTTTCTATGATTATGGTTACTGTCAGTGAAGCTAAGCTTCTCAGAAAATGGAACAACTAGAAAATGATTTTTAATACAAAAATATTGTGCACTGCTTAGTTGACAATTTTCCAGGAAACACTCATTGGTACCCAATAGAATGAAGGAAGGTAATCTAAGTAAATGCTAAATAAGCGGACTGTTCTCATTGGACAGAAAATATGCAATAGAAATATGAATAAACACAGAGCGTTGTGCCGCAAAGCTCATTCAAGAGTTTGGACTTGATGCACAAGACATTGACAACCGCTGGAGTCGGTGCTTGAAGAGGATCCTTACTTGACGCACATCGACTCTGGATCTGGGCTGTTCCAGTTTACTACTTACCAAAACTATGTTGTATTAATCCTTATCTTCCTGTGTATACATGATTTAAATCACTTGTCCAGTTCCCAAAGGCTATAGATATGCTCCAGCTCCAGAACATCTGCATGAAATGAATGGGTCATTGCCGAGCCTCTGCAGAATCTGTGATGCTGAATAGAGACTATATCAGATATCTAACAGCCATAAAGACTGGTTTAGGTTACCACCACAAAAAGTCACAGTTTATAGGTTGTTCTTTGTCATTGCTCCATGTTTATTCCTTATGTTTACATGATTTCTAATAAAATCTGGCATTCGTCAGCACAATTCATGCATCTTACACAATATTTCCCGCTTAATTTTACTGTCTGCCTTGGCGGCATTGTCTATATTTGAGTAATTACCATCATCACCATATGCAACTAGGGATATCCAACCTTTTCTCCTGCTATTGTCAAAGAGTACCTTTAAAGATTTTGTCATGTTTTTATTGCTGTTTTGTAATGAAAGAGTCTGGATCTGACTAAGCCAAGACATATGACCAAGATAACATAGACAGTCATGATGTGCTCCAGCTGGCTGCAAGTTATTTGAGCCTAACTGGTTCTTTGAGATCAACCACCTCACACTGGTTCAGTGAGCAGAAGGCATCATTTTCTCTCAGGGACTGATCACTAACAGACCATAATCCTTCTGAGAGTCTGTCGAAAACGTAAGACACTGTATCAAAACACTCAAAGAAATGTCAAAGTGTAACATATGACTTGTCTCTTACTCTTTCAGAAAGAAAATACTGTATACAGCTATAGGAACAATTCAAACACTAGTTGAATTTAATCTAGTACATATCCATTTCACTGTCTCATTTGATTATCCTGGTGTCGTGCTGTGTCTGATCCCAGTCGGTGAGTTTTGAGGAAACAGAGAGGGCCAGTATGTCCAACAGAGGAAGAGAGCAGCCTGGTAGGCTATAGGGAGGACCTGATTGTGCTCTGGCATCCACAGAATGACATTATAGCTGTGTGGTTTCATGATAATAATAATCTTCCCAGCAGCTGTATAAACATTTAACTGACATCCACTCCCTGGGCATGCAGTATATATCTTTAACTTTTCTACGAGAGCCAGTCTGATGCAACTATTCATATCTCCGCCCATCTCTGTCTCGCATTTTCTCTCTCTCTACTTGTGATACGTTCTGCATGTTAGAGGCTGCTGTGAATATCAAAGGAAAGTAATGTTCAAATTACATTAAGCTTCATCCATTTGAAAAAAAAAAAAGCACAACATAGTTGGTTGAACTGTTAGAAGAGGAATAATTTACAGCAGTTGTCTTGTTTCAGTTGGGGGGGGGGGGAAAGGGAGTTTTACGAAATGTAGGATTCAACACACGCCAATAAATTTAGACAAACCCTTGCTCTGGCCTCTCACAATGTAGACTATTTCCTGGTAACATTTGTCTTAATTCGTGGCAGTTTGTGTAAATATTTATGCCTCTAAACTAACTCTTCTGTATACAGTAAGCCCCCCAATCTTCCCTGGAATGTGATTTAATTGGCGGTTTCCTCTGTTTATCCTGTTTCATACGGTTATAGGCAAGCTTACTGTAATGAATAATCAGGTAGACAAAATCTAGCCTTAAATTAAATGCTCTCCTTAAAGAAAATCAAATGAAGGTTAATACCTGTTTCATGCTGCCTGTCTGTAATTCAGATTCTCTCATCACATGCCAGATTACCATTATGTGTCATTTGTAATATGATAAACAGACTCCAGATGGCTTGGTTTCTCTCAAATACACACAGAGCAACAGAAGCTACGAGTAGAGCTGCTTTATTTTTCAGTAAAGTCACCTACCTCAGACATTCTGGCCAGCTCCCTTTCAGCTGCCTTGTATGTTTTCTGACAAATCGGTAACACAAACTCATAAAGTCAGACATGGAAATGGGCACAAGAATTTTAATAAGGTTTGGAAACTGGAGAGATTAGTGTGTGTTTTGTCAGTTACAATAACTCTAGTTGTCTTACAGTAACTTTTTCCACACGTTGTGATACATTGAAGTTTAAATGTATTTAATTGGGATTTTATGCTAGGCTAATGCAAAACAGTACTGTGAATTCAGAAGAAAAAGGAGCACCTTTTAAAAGTGTTTTCACTAATGGAAATTTTAAAGGTGTGCACGTTTTGTATTCATCCCATTCACTCTGGTACTCTTAAATAAAACCCAGTGCAACCAGTTGCCTTCAGATGTGACCTAATTTCTACATTTAATCTCACTACAAATGTAGCTTTTGTTCTGTATGTGACAAACACAAGACAACCCAACAATGGAGGACAGGGAAGCTGTGATGAACATTCAACTCAGTCTGTGGCTTTTTGTCAGACTCAAAAAAAAAGAAGAAAAAACAGGAACCAAAAAAGGCAGCTGGCAGTGAAACCAAACTCTAGAGAAGTTTTTACAAATGGCGGGTCAGATTCTTGTAACGGAGTTGCTCCTGTGATGCAGTCAAGGACTCCACCTCCTAGCCAATCAGTGACCGGCAGTCTTTTGCATTTTCGGCCCTACTTATCCTGCTTGGAACCCCTACAAAGTATGCTCTAAACAGGGAGCATGTAAAACCATTACTAGTGGAAAATCCTTAGAATTGAGCTCAGGAGAGACGAGCAAAGCCAAAGCTAATTGAGCCGAGTCGAATCACGCTAAGATGAAAAAGAGCCAAAGGATGCACCTAAAGGAAGGGTAATCCTGAAAGAAAGCCGTTAGAAGGTTTAAACAACTTGAGACTGTGTGCTTCACCAAGATGTTAACGCTAAACATACAGGCAGGGCTACACTGGTCTAGTTAAGATGAAATTTCAAGTATAGTCAATTGCTTTTTCAAAGATATTCTTAATCAAGTCCTGCTGACCTTGTGCTACTTTGAAAATAATTTTACTTCAGTATCATGCACACCTTTGTCTTGTTATATTACAAAAAATGGCAAAAAAAAAACAAAACACTGATATTTCTGGTTTTGACATTGTGAGATTAAATTCTTTTGCAGGGCTCTGACGGTAACTTGTTGTTTACCCATTTTGACATTGTGCAGCAATGGTGACAATGCAAGCAGCGTGTGAGAAAATTGTGTTTCTGATCTCCCAATTAATTTTCTCTAGTCAAGTGTGGCCTGTATATTTTACCCCAACATCCACAGAAGTGTGTGAAGTCTGGTTCTTTTCCAAAAGCACGCTAGAACATATGCATGACATATGAGATGTTTGCTGCAGAATTGCATAAACACCTCCGTCATGATGGCTATCTCACATCCGACAATGATTTATCTGTGATTATTTGGCCTCTTTATGTTTGGGGTGAGGGAAAAGGAAAGGACCACTCGTTGGTTTATGCATGGATCACTGAAGAACACTGGGCCTCTTGTCAGGATGTCAGATTTTGCCCCAGAATGAAACATTGTGTTTTTCTAACCTGGTTAAATAATCACATTACCTAAGACTCCATAAAGTGGAACAAACAGTAGCATACAACTCTAACTTCTTTTTATGTGCCTTGAGTGACAGATTGGCTTTCATCAAAGAAGCGAGCACAGAAGTTATATAGTCATTTTGCTATGCTAAGAACACTAAATTGATCCTCATATGTAGAACATCTGGTGAAAAGCAATTTCCACCCAAGTGTTTTAGTATTTCCTCCTAATTAATTTCACATGTACATGACAAGACTGAACAGACTCCCAGAACCAAGGCACAAAAGCCAGCTTTGTTTCCCTATTAGAAAAGTCATCTGTGGGTTCTGGTTGAAAACTGGCTAGGTCTTCGACACTTGAAATCAACGCTGAAAGCAGGACTTTGGGGAGAAAAGTCACATCTTGCTCGACACAGTGGGCTCAGCGTTTACATTTCTGTTCAATGAGGTGATGACTCTTGGAGCGAGCAGGACTTGTATGATAGAGTGGCACAAAACATGAATGAAAGTGGGACCAGAGCCTGCAGAGGACTGAGTGAAAATGTGAGTGATAAGTTGAGAATCCATCATATGATGCGAAATGTGTTAAAAAATTTTCATTTTTAGAAGTAGGGCTCATAAATTATGTAACTATTGTCAAAGCAACATGTAATGCCTTACAAATCTTTATTGTTCCTGTTTAACTTTCCCATGTTGATGCATTTCAACCACAAATTTCATGTTTTTCATTTCGTAGGGATTTTACATGATAGACCAAATAAAAGCTGCTTCTTATGGTGCAGTGAAAGGAATTAGTACATGGTATTAAATTAGTTTGTTGTAGCTGTAAAGACTGAAAGTGTTCATTCTTTTTGCAAAGTAGCTCCAACTCAGTCAGATCAGATGTAGAGCAACTTAATCGTCAACTTTCAATTTGTGACACCGTTTCAGAGGGATTTAGTGCTGTGCTTTGACTAGGCCAACTAGGCCATGCATATCCTTTGATCGGAACCATTCCTTTGTAACTAGCTGTGGGTTGGGGTTGTTGTGCAGCTGGAAGGTGAACCTTCATCCCAGTGTTTTACAGGGTCTGTTCTTCCAGAATTGTTCAATATTTTGCTATTTTCACAACCTCATCAAGTACTGCCACCTTTAAGTCCTGCTGAAGAAAATTATGTTGCTGCCAACATCATGCTTTACTGTGGTGAGGTGAGGTGCTTCCAGGGTGATATGCAGTGTTTAAATAAAAATTAAAGTGTATATATATACTTATATATACTTATATATATAAGGATATATATGAGTATATCCTGGCTCCTTCTGGCCTTTAGTTTAGATGGATAGTCATACTTTCTTAGGTTTGCAGTTGTGTCAAACAGTTTCCATTTTCAGATGATGAATTAAGCAGAGACTTGTGAGAGGTCCAAAATATTGGGAAGTATTTTATAATCTAACTCTGCTTTAAACCTCTGCAGAACTGTATTTATATGCCATTTCCTTGTTTGA
This sequence comes from Girardinus metallicus, assembly GCA_903067095.1. Taxonomy (NCBI): domain Eukaryota; kingdom Metazoa; phylum Chordata; class Actinopteri; order Cyprinodontiformes; family Poeciliidae; genus Girardinus; species Girardinus metallicus. Next base: position 18,854 of record CAEGAE010032473.1, on the reverse strand, counting down.
TGCTATTTGTACACTAATTTTTAGCAAACCTCTGAGGCGTCCACAGAACAACTTGAGCTCAATTTAAACTGAGATTAGATTACACACAGAATCTTTTTATTAAAAAAGATTACCTCTGAATGGAACTTTATTAATAGATATTAAAGTAGACAAAATAAAAACACACTTTTCACATTTTTCTCTCATTTAAAAAAAAGAAAAGTTGAAACCCTTGTTCCTTTTTCCTTCCACTTCACAATTGTGCACTTTATGCTGATCTATCACATAAAATCCAAGGAAGTGATGTCGCAAAATGTGAAAGATTTCAAGGTGCCTAAATATGCTTACAAGGTATTGCAGCATATTAACTGAACGCATGATTTCCCGTCCAAAACGAACATACAGCCTTTTGGCCACTCTTCCTGTAACTTTTGAAGTCACATTTCCAAACATGAGACGTTTTTATGTTGATGATCTTGCAGAAGATTATATGCTCCAGTCATGTGTCTGGCCTAATGTATATTACAACAGCCTTAGAGACTAGACGGCTCAGCCTTTGGAGGGGATTGTGAGACTGCGGCGAGACATAACACTTCTTGTTATTACTTGTCCATACGACTGGCAAAAAGATCTCAGAGAACATTGATGTCAACACATGAAAAGTTGGTTTGATCAGATTAATCATTAAAGCTCGAGAGATACGAGCATACAGCCGCATTGTTTTTAGCACATTCTTGATGGCACTCAATCTGAGAACTCTGTTGTGATAGGGTGTCTGGGACCACCTGGAAGAATGCAACTTTTGTTTTTTGTTTTTTCCAAACCGCACATTTCTCACCTGAAGGTCTCTACTTTACAACGGGTTTCCCCCTCCCCGAGAGTCAGACAGTCTGCTTTTCATCTTGTCAAGCGCTTCATCTTGAGAGGAGATGTGATGCACAGCTGTAGAAGAAATGACTGTCCAGAGGTAGCTGTCGGAGTGCATTTGTGCAGGCGAACAAAAACGGGTGGTCTTTATCCACACAGATGGAAAGGTGAGATACAAGCAGGTGTTTGCAGGAGCGTTTGAAGAGGAATGGAGATGGTGTGCTCTGATTAGAGCCCTGAGGAAGGGGTGACACTCTTTGTGTTTCTGCTGACACAGATAGAAATGTTCTCATCCCTCCTTAGTTTTTCATGCCTTCCTCCCATCCTGCTATGTGTTTTTATTACCAAGTTTGAGTTTGCATTAGCCAAGCATTATACGTTGCTATTTATCAAGTCGTTACTGCGATGTTTTTGATTAAGCAGCCCGTCACGCCAAATTCCATATCAGAGGCTGCTTCTTTTACTTTGATAAACAACTCAAGGATTTTTATTATACCTAAATTTGCTTCTACCTCATTTTTAGGCACAGCACTGTGCAGTGAAGAAGTCCTCTTTTCTGTTTGACCTTCAAAGCATTTTTTTCATAGGCGGCAGAGTTACAGGCTCTTTGTGACACAAGCTATTTGTCAAAGGGTTTTGTAGAGTGACTTGTTTCACTCTGTTCTCTAAAAAAAAAAAAAAAAAAGGCCCATGCGTGAGTTCTTTAGCAGTCTTAAGTTACAACCATGAGCCCCAGTATTACAACCTGATGACTGATAGGAAAAACGGGGTGAGCTCTTTTGCTAGGCTCTAACAAAAACACCAATAAGATGGAGAGGGAAACAACAGATTAGACTGCTGATCTCAATCTACTCGCCTTTGGTTATTGAGAAATAATAGCTCTGAAAAGGAAGTCATTTAAAATGGCCTTTAATCAATTCCTTTTTAGCGTGCAAGTGGAGTAAAAGGCTATAGTGAGACGGAGAGCGTTCTCCTGGAGCTCTGAACATTTTGGTGTGGGGGAAGCATGGGAGAGATGAGCTCTAATTTGTGTTCTCATGGTGTCCAGGCATCTCCAAAAGCACTTGATCACCACCACAGTAGGCCTTGATGCCATGTGTGAGTGTAAATGCTTCCAAGGCTCCTTGGTGGTAAAATCTCATTACCAAAATGACCACCGACTCTAAATGAAACACTACGTTCTTCTTAAAAGGCCCCATTCAAAACTCTGTGGGTTTTTTTTTTAAGGCACATGAGGTAGCAATTTTCTTCAAATATGGTGTTGCCCAGTAGCTGCTGAAGTAACTGACACCATGTCAGAGTGAATGAAAGAAATGTGGTACTATCTCTGTGACGCTTAGCTACGGCACCATGTTAAAGCATTGAATACCTCTTTTTCACATTTTATTATATTACAACTACATTATATGAACACCAAAATTTATTGTAATTTACTGAAAATTTTAGGTAATAAGTCAAAAAACTGTAGGGCCTAGGTGTGAGGTGGAGCAAAAAGAATACATTGCTTTCATATTTTGCTTCTAAATAAAAACTGAAACGTTTCACTCTCAACCTGCTGCAGCTACTTTCTACCTTTATTTATACAGACTGTTTTGTTTTGGGGTTTTTTGGCATTTTCTTATTTTCGACATTTCTTTTTTTGATTAGGCAATTCTAACAAATGTACACACTTTGATCTAATTACATTTTTGGATCAAGTTTTCCTCCTGGATTGTTTTGTATTTAGCTTGACTAGCTTCCCTCTCCACTTATGTAATACAGCGCCACAAAGCGAGGCCTCAATATGGAGTCGAAAGAAATTCATGTGTGGTTTTCAGTCTGCTTTTTTTAAATTCAAATCTGAGAAGTGTGGTGTGCATATGTATTTATCCTCTTTTAGTCTAAAAGCCTAAAATAAAATCCAAATTCAACCAGTTGACTTCAGAAGCCACTATTTTTGATAAATGGTCCACCTTCATGTAATCTATTCTCAGTATAAATACAGTGGTTAGTGATGGACCTCAAAGGTTTGTCAGAAAACATTAGGGGTGGTGGTGGCAGCATTATGATGAGGGAATACTTTTTGTTTAGTAGGAACTTACAATAGAACCTGCTAGAGGCTGCAAAAAACATGAGATTAGAATGCAGATTATTCTTCTAGCAGGACAACGACAATAACAAAGTTACAATGAATTTCCCAACCGAAGTCCAGACAGCTATTTGAGGAAAATAGTTATGTTGTTAGAATTATTCCCCTAAAAACATGAGGTTAAACTGCAGCAAGAGTTGGTTCTATGAGCAGATTTCATAACATAATATAATACATCAGATTTTGTTTGTGAAGATTATTAAAAGCCAGGTTTCTTTTAATGTCATTTTCTGCACTGTTTCACATGAAACCCATATTTAAATACCATGTAAATTTATGTGTACATAATATGTAGGCATTCCATTAATATGAATATTTTTGGAAGGCACTGTGTACTTAAAATATATTTAAAAAATATGCAATTGCAATTCGACACCGAGGTAAGAAGCCTAAACAGATGCAGTATATGGCCCTGTTGCCACTGGTGGAATCATTTGCCACTTTTTGTTTTATAGTTGGAACCACAGAAAGAAAGCCATGTGTACAGAGTGAGTAGTTTGCTTCATTCCAAAGTATGCACAAATCTGTTTTAAGTTCAAGAGAGGAGGAACCCTTTAATTTAAACCCTGAAATGAAGTCATTCATTCCCTCCTAAACTGCACCGTGACCCATAAGGTTAGGTAAACAAGTGTCCCTTACATTACTGTCAAAAAGACCCAGCCTCTTGTTCAGCCGTGATGTAAACTCCCACAATCCCGGTACAGTTGCAGGAGAGGAAGCTGGGGAGAAGGGTTGGAATGTGTTCCCGGGTGCTTTTTTGATGACACGGGGAAGAAAGTTTTTCACAGAAACGTGTGTTTCAATGAGAGAAGCCGTCTTGTTCCAAAGTTTTAAAACTGTGGAGAAGAGGACAGGCCACAGTGCGCTGAGCCCAACAGGCCTGCTCAGATCTATTACCAGCTCCAGCTCCAGCACAGCCTGGAATGTGAAGAATCCCACTGGGCTGGGGTTCTGGTGCAGGGGTCCAAACCTCACATTGCTGCTTATACTCATTTTCCTTCTCTTATGGTATTGTATTTGGATAGGTGATTGTAATGTACCAGGAATTTGGAGTAACACTTTGAATAGCTGTGGACAAGGTTGAGACTTCCCTGCAGCCTGATCTTCACGCAGGCTTTAGGATTTAAATAAAATCAGAACAGCTGATAAAATTAGCTTACCTATGAAAAAAAAAAAATCAATTAGGATTTGCAACTTTGACAGGAGTAACAAATTGTACACTGGAAATTGCTAATGTGACACTAATTGCTTCTTAGTCTGTCAGAGGACATGAGAGAGAACAGACAGAGACAGAAGATGAGAAAAACGGGGGGTAGACAGAGTACCAGGTGCTGATGGAGAGCAGTAATGACTGCAAATGGAATGCCTTCACCCATAATCCTTTCTGTCACTGCTGACAGATCCTCTTGACCTCTGAACTTCTGATGTAGAAAAAGAAAAGGGAGGAAGTCACAACTTAATAAAATTACTTTTACTAGCTATCACTTGTTTCACTGTCTGTTGGTGAGCTTCTCTCACAATTCCAGTTAAATAGCACTAGGTTAGCGTTTGACTGCCTGCTGTTTTCAGATGTGTCCTTGAATTCTTGCTCCATTTGCATCTGTTTTACTCCAAAATGTAAGATTAATAGCAAGGATTTCATAACAAAAGTGAGAGTGACAATGAGATATGCAGAGTCAAGTTTTCATGTTTTATCTATGTGCGTCTTCAGCAAAAGATACCAGATATTTCAGATGACCATTTCTGGCTTGCTTTTTCCCTTTGGACGCCCAGGCTAATCACTTACACATTACCCAGGTATCTGCAGAGCTGTGCTGCGATCTATATGTCAGCAGGAGGGTTTGGCCTGGAGACACGGGCCAAAACTGTCAAAAGTTTGTCATCGATTCCCTCTGCCTTGCCATCTGTCTTATCTGATCCCAGTGTGTCACTCGCTCTAGACTCCCTGTGCTCATTTCAGATAGAAACACAGACTGGCTGTGCTCAAGATTTCCTAGAATTGTCCTCCAGAAGAGTTTGAACATGGTCTATTTGTATCGGTGCTTTATAGAAAAAGCTTAACGTGTGTTAGAATACTAAAATATTAATCAACTATCTCTTTGCTTCTTCCTTTTTTGAAACCTAATCATTTTTTAAATGTGCTTTGAACAGAGAAGACTTGATCTGTCAATGTAGTTTAAGATAAACCAAGACTGGTGCATAAATAAACTTCCCATGGTGACTGAACAAATTCATCAATATGCATTGAAAAACATGGTAGGGCACTTTTAGCTTTTTAAAAACAATATACTAAGTTACGTATTTTTGTGTAAACGAAAAGGGAAAGGAAGTACACATTGCCTAGCCGAAGTATTCATAACCTTTTAACTTTATCACATTTTATCATTTATCCCTGAAGAAATCTTCTCCACAACCACATTATACTATAGGTATGGTGCATTCAGGTAGTTTTCTACCACACATAACACTTTGAATTTAGGCCAAAAAATCATATTTTGGTTCCATCTGACCAGAGCACCTTCTCCCACATGGTTACTGGGTCCCTATCTGGCTTGTAGCCAACTAAAAACAGGCTTTCTTTCAACAATACCTTTTCTCTTGCCACTCTTCTCACAGCAATTTTTTTCTTGAGCTGAGTCTTTGCTGCTCTTCCTGAGTCTTTGCTACTCTTACCATGGTCCTCTAGGCTCCTTATCTTATTCATGCTTTTCATGTCCAACTTCTCAGTTTGTATTCATGGGCATTTTTTGATAGGTTTGCAGTTGTGTAACACAGAGTAGCCTTATTACCTGAGACCGAGTTACACAAAGATGGACTCCGATTGGATACTGGACTTTATTTAGAAGTATCTGGGTAGCTAGAAGACTGATTACAAATATATTTCACACTTTTCAGGTTCTTATTTGTAAATAACTTTAAAAAGCAGGTTACATATTTTTGCCATAAAAATCTATTAAAGTTTGAGTTTGTAACGTGATGGAAGATTTATTAATACAGTTGCAGTGTATTGAATCTGATCTTCCGTCACATTCTCTAAACTGCAACTAATGAGCGCCACCATTTGAGTAGAAAATTGCATTTTTGTCATTTATTTTGGTTCTGTTTAACAATTTTATCTATTTTGTCGCTCTTCTCCTATTCTTTGGATCAGCTATATGTAGAGAGGATGATACTGCTGTACTTACTCTTATAGTGTGTCGTCAAGCTTTTGATCCTACCTCCTCCTACAGAGACTGCTGCACTGACAATTCGCTTGACAAACATGCAATCACCATAGTCACAGACAGCCCCTTTAGTTAGGATAGAGTGCAGTGTGAATTATGGTTGAGATGGAAACCTTTGAATTATGGGTAAGCTCTAAAGTACCTCTTGTCCAGGGAAAGACGAGGAGGAGGAGGAAGGATCTTCACAGACTCGAGCCACAGATCAGCGCAGACAGAGACCTGGCTCGGTAAGCTTCTGCAGGACCAGAACAACAAGAGGCTAACCCAAACATGGACCAGTAGAGCTGGAGAAACCCAGTCTGGCTAGGCTTCGATGGTGCATCTCACCACGAAACAGTGAAGGAGGTTTATGGCATGTAGCCTCCTACTATTCAATCTTTCATTCGCTCAAGCCAGCTCTGCGAACATAGGCTTGGAAAACAGCATTGCAGGCATTCCTGCCTAATTGTACATTTGTCCTCTTTCAAAGGGAAGAAGTGTAAAGCCAGATAGAAAGATCCTTGGGACAGGCCGATAGCGCCTGTATCCCTAGCCTCCTGAGGGCTATTTAAAGGTACAGTAGGCTGTATTTTCCGCTGCACAGTGAGGCACCCTCCCTTCCGCCTGGCTCCATATTGGAACCAGATGCTGCTTGATGCGAGGCCCAACTAATTTAGGTGGACATGGCACATGGAAGCGACTCGCCCTGTATGCATACCACCCCCTGTTGGTTTTCATGTGATGAAAAATCTTTACAGTATGGTGGGGGAGGTCCTTTCAGTGAAGCACTCATAAACCATTCTTGTTCATGTTAATACAGCATGAACACATGCTTTTGTAGTTTGAGTAACTTTTGTACACAACCACTGAGACGTAGCAGTGATTTACCAAACACATATGCTTTTAAAACACTAGCCAGGGTTTCCGAGATCCACGTACCGTGTAAAACAAGTGTAGTTTGAGATTTGAAAAATGAATGAGGAAAATATAAAATATTTATTATAGCTGGTAGTTTCAACTCTCAAAATTTATACTGCTGTTTTTCCACTTGAAATGAGATTTTGTACCATTTTTTTTTCAACCTTTCTTACGACAAAAAAAACCTCATACTTTTTTTTTTTTTTTTTACTTTATATGCCAAACAGACACACAGCATTTAACTGTTAGCCTTCAATTGAGCTCATTACCCCACCTGATTGGAAAGGGCGCTTCAAGTCCCTTTAAGTAATTTCTTGTCACATCATCACAATGGTGCTGTGCTGCCAGTCCTACCGTGTTGTAACGTAGTAAATTACAAAATCATTCTCTGATGCAGGACCAAGTGTGAGAGGCATGCGAAAGTGCACACGTGTATACGCTCATTCGTATGTGCTTGTCAAGATAACCACAGTTGCGCCTCAGAATATGTCCTTTGTCTGGCAGGCTGACAGGTAATGGAGTCAAAGAGGTTGGAGGAATTATGGCTGCAAAGCAGTCGAGACGTTGCACGGATTTCGAGCCAAAACCTCACTGGTAGTTAATTGCTGTGTGACAAAGCTGCATGCAGCTATTTTGCTGGGTCTAACTTTGCATGAAATTAAAATATAATACTCATGCAAAGTGCATATGGAATGAAATGTGCAAACTGCTTTGAAACTAACACAGCGAGTGTTGATATTTGTTTTAATTACAATTATTTAAATTGATACAACCTTCTTTTTTATCTTCAAACATGATCACTAGTTAACAACGTTCCCCTGACCAGACACTTATATGCACAAGTCCCTTGGGATCTTCTAGTGAATGTACTCTGTGAAACAAAAACGTGCAGATCAGACAGGAAATTTCCTCTTTGATAGCACATGTTTGTTAAGCTGCACTTGGTTGACCTGTGTTGACCTGTCTTCTCAAGTTCAGCACTCCGCAGCCACAGTCCTCCCTCAGCTTGCACCAACAGCCATCCATTCCTCGCTAAAGTTTACAACTTTTTTGGCAACACAGATTTAGATAAAGCTCAAGCTGTTCCCCTCACATCATGCCACAAAAAGTGTAGCTATAAAATCTTTAAAAATAGAACTTACCTCTAAGAACACGTAGACACTGCAAAGCTCTTCTGACATCATTAAAAAGAAATTAATATAAGCCATTTCTTTTACATTACAGGTTAATCTAAAACAGCCAAAGCTGCGTGATGTTTTACAATTGGAACTGTGCCTCTTAATTCAGAGCCTATGAAATAATAGCATATTGAGTAAGTGCTCCCCTTCACCAAGTATGCCTTTCTGCAGAAAATCTGTGGATATGTGTTGAAAATGTGATTATCTGGACAGGATTCCTGCCCAATCTCCATGCTGAGTCTGAGAAACAGAAGGTGACTTTTTTTCCACAATGAATGACCGCATAATCCGAGTGTTAAGGATGAGGGTGCCTCTCTGGAAATCCGTTTTCTGCAACAATGAAACAAATGCATGCAAACTTACATTAGGGAACACACACAAACACAGGGAGGTTAAAGGGTCTCATTGTTATCATGGGGGAGCTGCCCTGTGGCTGTGATTAAGCGCTGTTTTCACTATCCCTCCAGTGTCCTGAAGCTTAGCTAGATGTCACAGCTATGGCAGGAATGCTTGAGCGAAAAGGCCAAGATAGGGTCACAGCAAGGATGTAAACATCAACATTTTCTCTCTTAAAAGGATTTAGCCCCTCTTGAAGGGGGGCAAAAAAGCTCTACCGCAGCACAAAGTCTGATCCTTAGCACCTGGCCCTAGGCACACACCTATGTCCAGCTTAGCCCAAACTAATCCTTATTTAAAACTGTTTCAGGGGAGAAAAAAAGAAAAATTGGCCGTAAACCAGCTTCTTGTGTTTTGCCCAGTGGTGAGTTGCTTCTACAGATTGCTATCGGAGCAGACATGAGTTTTATGCCCTTGCTGGAATTGTGCCACAGCAGGCGATGGACAATAGATGCACTGTGCAATTCTGATTGGCAGATCTGTTCAGAAACTCTCTAAATAAAGTCACAGTGAGGAGAGAGAGAGGGTTAAATCAATCCTTGTCTCATGTTTTTTTGGGTTTTTTTTTTTTTTTTACACAGGTATACCCATTTCTGTTTTGTCTGTTTGTAGTTGGATATTGCATAACTTGTAGATAATTGCAAAATCACTAGAGGGACTGAAATCCGCAGACATGAGAGACTTCGAACACATTTTTGTTCATGTTGTATATCACCAGCTTCTCTGAATGATTTGAATTAATGTATCAACTTCATAGTGGATGAGGTTTGATCATCCTAATTTGACAATATTTGCACACTTGATTGATTTGTCAGTCCAACATTTCAGTCAGTTTTTTAATGTCATCCTGTACCGGCAGCGGTTAAATAAAAAAAAAAAGATAAAATAAAGGCATTGTGACAGGCCTGCAGCCCCATCTGCTGTTATGCCTCACAATGGATCCAAAGATGGCCCGAGGCACAGATGTTTGGGATGACTTTGTCTCTCAGTCAAAGCATTACCTGGGAGGGAAGCAGATGAAAAGAGTGACAATTGATTTGCAGTCATTTTTTTCTTCTTATTTAGTATTTGTTGCTCATTATTCTGTTGTGAAGGCTAAGTTTAAGTAGCACCATCTCTTTTTCCCTCCCTGTGTCCGCCTCAAACACGTGACAGTGGTTATGCTAACACAGCATGGGATGTGAACCATTTTTAGGCTGCAGCCACAACCGTGGCATCTGCAACCCTTCTGCTGGCCTCTTCTCAAAGTTGCAAACTCTATATTCATGCAATAGATATATATTGTTGAGCAAATATTCATTCAAACACAGGAAAAACGTTTAGTTGCTTTGGAAAAGGAATGTCTGATGCTTCGTGAAAACTTTTGTGACTAGGAAGCTGCCTTAATAGTATGCACAGATATAATGTCTCGCTAAAGTATTCATACCCTGTAAATTTTCCACATTTTGCCACAATGCAGACACAAACTTCAGGGGACTTTGTTGGGATTTTGTGTGAATAGAAATAAAAACAATACACTCTTTTTACATTTTCTTTAAAAATCAGTAAAGTGTAGTTAGCTAATCAGTCCTCCGTTTCTTGAAATCCAAGATTGAAATCCAGTCCAGTGTTAGTTAATTTTGTTTTGAATAAAGCTGTTTTACTTAGGCCTCAGATGGCTAATAGAGAATATTAGTTAAGCTGTATCATGAATACAATGGAAGAAAGAAGATTTCTGCATAGCTGCAAACCTACCATTACATGGCAGCCATCCTAAGCTGACAGAACTGGCAAGCAGAGCATTATTCAGAGAAGTAGCCAGGAGGCCCATGGTAACTCCATGGAAAAAAAAAAAAAAAAAGCCAGCTATTGCGCATGAAATCCACAAACTGCGCCTTATGAAAGGTGACCTGAATAAAGTCATTGTTGAAAGAAAGCCATAAGATGGGTGGTTCACAGTATGGCGTGTCTATGTAAGGGAAGCAACAAACATGTTGAAAGGGTGACCTAGTCTGATGAGAGCAAAAAATGTGACTTCCAGTTCTTTATGAAGAACTCAATGGTCGAAAAGTAACTCTGATACCCTGAGAACACCAACACTACAGTGAAACATGGTGACGTCATGGTGAAGCATTCCCAAAGCATGGTGATGCTTTGGGAATGCTTTGATTCAGCAGGAATAGGGAAGCTGGTGAGATTTGATTGGAAGACGGATGGAGTTACAAATGGACAGTCCTAGAAGAAAAAAAAAAGTCAGCATTACTAAAGATGTCAGATTAGGGCACCGATTCACATAACAGGTGGACAATAGAGCATAGCTGCAACCATAGAGCATAACTACTATCCAGTAATTTAGATATAGCAATAGAAAATATTGCAAGACTTGAAAATCTCTATACTGATAGTCTTTTTGCTAATTTGTCCTGTTCCTCCGTATAAAATTCCAACAAAATATTTGCTCTTCATAGCCCTTGAAACTCAAGAGCTATGAATATTCTTGCAAGTTATGTTAATCACATATAAATGTTATTTTTATTGTTTAAAACTTTAATCTGGTGACTTTCCTGACATAATGGGCCTCCAGAGATCCTCCTCGCTTCACACCAGTGCAACCTGAAACATCCCTTGTTTATCAGCAGTTTGAGGAGGCCGTGTTTTCCTTCTCTGATAATTTTGACATTCATGTAATGAGTCCTTTCTGACAGAGTGAAACTGGCCCAGCTGCAGCTCTGCAGGTGAATGATGTCTTCTGCTTCCTGGCCGTGAAAGGCCTCTGTGTGGTCCCAGTTTCTTTACATCATACCAACATGTGTGCAGACTGGAAACCTGTCATCCATGTTGCCATTTGATATTCAGGAATACTCGCTTCATTGTTGACATTACCAACTGACCTTTTTTGTTATTGGTACCGTGTCTGCTTTGTGTGCGTAAAGCTTCTGTAGAGGTATAGTATCCACAGCTGCGAGGAAACTGTGCCTATAATCTGTCTCACCAGAAGTGTAACCTGAGTTAGAGTGAGGTTAAGGGTCAGTTATTGAACTTGAATTACTCTGGGAGAGGCCTCCCTCGAGCCTTCACCAACCCTCTCAGCCACCCTGTGGGGTTTGTTTGTTTTCTCTCCCAGAGCTTGCCCAGTCCTCTGTAATGAGTATTTAATACACACCCTCAGACATGTTTACACTGCATGTAACAGCACTGGTTGTGTGATCTTGTGACACACTTAAACATGCGTGTCAACCTATGCTCGCAATTTTTTTTGTATTTGTGTGTATGTGTACACTTGTATGCATGTTCCCTTTCATTTCATTTCATCTTGCGCTCGCTATTTTCCTCAAACTCTGAAGTTTGTAGCCTGAGGGGAGGAACACCTGCCAGATTGTTCCCTCTTCAATCTGAAATAAGACAATAGAAGCAGTAGAGTAGAGGTGTTTGGTTACACACAGAAACAGACCACAGAATGGGACACATTAAAAAAAAAAAAAAAAAACCCTCCTCTGGTCCCAGCAAAACTCCAGGTGTGAATCACGTCCAGAAAAAAAAGAGAAAGAAGAAAGAAAAAGAAACCCCACTCACGCACATGCATGTGAGTGGAGACACATTGGGGAAGAAAAGAGCTTCAGCATTTTTCTCTAGACTCATAATTTGACCTGAGTCGCAAGTCCTGGGGCCCCTCTGCAAGCTGTTAAGTTTTTAACATATCATTTTTCACTGCATATGTTCTGTGTTATGTTAGTTACCAAGAATTTCAATGGAATAGACAATAACGTTCCTGAACCTTGGGAGGATTATTCCTAATTGTAAGCAGAGGAGAACCCCCAGGTAACCTTAAGGTTATCCCACAGCACTCCCTGTTGGTGAACTTGAATTAGTGCTCCATTTAAAGCCTTGAAAGTCTCAGTAAGGCTTTGGTCTTTTTATAGGCAAAAACCACATCCCTGGTGTGTTTGAAGAAACTGTCCTCACTAAGTAGTAGCTAGAGCTGCCAGCACATACTCACTATTTTATAAGTATGAGTGGTGGAGGAAGCCTTTGAACTGCAGCCATTTAGGTTCCCCTGACTTGAAGACTTTATAATTCGGAGGAAAATAAACTATAGTTGGATAATTAGCAGTGTTGATCATGAAAAGCTGTTTATTGGTTTCTCTCACACAGAAATGGTTAAATGCACTCAGTTTAACGGTGTATGCTATATTGCATGCATTTGTAACTAGCACACAACATGGAAAATGTTTAATTTGCTCTCATAATGCACGGAAACCAGCAAAGTACTTTTTAAAAGTATTCATTTCTTTTCAACACATAGTCACGTTACAACCGTAACCGACAAGTTTTTATTGGGCTTTTATGTGGAAGAGCAAAGATGGTAACATAACTATGAAGAACAAGAGACAGTATATGACTTTCTAAATTTCTTAATACAAATCTGAAATGTGTGACCTGCATTTTCTGTAAGCACCATTTACTCCTAAACCCCAACATAAAAGCTCAAATGCCTTTGAGTCTTCTCACACCTCATCTTAGTTGTGCAGCGGTTCTGTGAAGGCCTCAGAGTGTTTCTAGAGAACATTTGTGAACAAACAGCATCATGAAGGCCAAAGAGCAAAACCGACAGTAAATTCATCATCTGAAAATGGTATAGCAAAGAGTCAAACCTACCTCAGGATGGCTTACACACCTAAACTGACAGGCAAAGCAAGGAAAACGATAAAAGGAAAAAAAAAAAAAAAAAAAAGGCATGTGGCAATTCCCTAAGGGCCTCAGAAATCTGCAGCTAAAGTCGCAGTTTTTTTCAACTGAACAATTAGCTGAGCTCTAAAGCAAATTAGAGTTAATGTCATGATCGATCAATCTAGATATATCGCATTTCAATTACAAAGCATCTTAGAGGATACGAAGAAATTGAGTCAAGGGTGGAGTTACAACTGAAAACAGAACGGCAACCCTGGACATGCACTAGGAGCTACAATGCAATAGTTTAGATCACAGCCTGGCCATGTATCCTGTAAAAATCACAAAAAGGAGAAAAAGTTTAAAGGTATACATACTCTGTTAGGCAATTTATATAAGAGCATACTTTTTGTAATTCAGTGTAGTCCAAGTAGGACAAGGCACTGTTGGATCTCTAAAAGCCTTTTAGAAAGTCTACATGAACAATTAACTTTTAATCCAATAAACTGCCCGTTCTTAGTGAAATTTGTACCACAGGTTAAATTAGCTCTGGGCTTTCTGAGGCCCAGCCTTGACAGAAATGCTCTGTCATTATGGTACTCGTTAACATTGCTTAAACCATATGTCTTTTTGGACTTTCCTCTGTTTAATAAATGAAACCAAAGTTTATCCTGGCTGCTAAAATTCACATCTTTGTCAACTGTGTTCACCAGCTGCCTTCAGGGCTCAGAGCTAGCAATGGGCAGCTGAAGAGGCAATAAGAGAAGTAAATAAGAAAATATGATCTTTAGTCTGAACAGCCGACCTGACACCATAGCAAGTTCACTAAAGCAGAAGTGTAACTCCATTCGAACATACATCAGACAAACCAACACCATTGTAGTGGTGAAGTTAGTGACGCCCACAGCATAACCTTAGACATTTGGTGAGGTTTTTCTGCCTCATTAGCCAACATTAAGGCAAAGAAGATATGACATTTTATGTTCTGTATTAAAATATTCCAAATAAGGAATACCAAATTGCTTGTCCAAAAAAATTTGCGTGTTTCATACAAGTTTGTCAAGGGGGGATTCTTCTTAGTTGTTTTATCTTCAATTCCCCTACGGCTCTTGGGTGGGTTTTTCTGCTCTCTGGTGGCTGTTGAAATTCATTTTTGTTTGTTAAATAACATGGCACTAAATGAAGGTTTAATCATTGTGTTTTATCATCATCATTTCCCCATTGACTATGTTTAACCATGTTTTCTGCTCATTTTTCACCAAATCTTTATGACCACCATCAGTGTGATAGTAATGATAAACCACCAATAACCTTGTCTGAGGTGAAGTAGGATCGGTTTCTTCAGACAAGGGGCATTTTACTTCAAAACAAATTGCAACCACCAATTGGTCAGTGGCTGAGAAACCCACTGGATTGATTGACAGGTGGTGTCATGTCAACTGGGCACAAAACACGGTCAGGGTCAGTTTGCCGTTACGTTACATAAAGGCAAATTTCATAGACTACTATAAACATAATGAAAGCATTGACTAAAACAAACTAGTGTAAACCAATAGTTTTGTTTAAATGTTTTTCAAAATGTATGCATTTCTACTTAAGAGTCAATCTAAACTGACAGGCAAAGAGTCAAGAGTCAATCTAAACTGTTATTCAAGATGCAACTACTGTCTAGCAAAAATGGGTTGCCTCAGATAAATTATTTTGAAATTAAAGGGAAAGTTGAGGCAACTGCACTTAAAAGGGATCCAAATAATGTGCTGTTTGCAATTGCTGCAAATGTACCAAATCCAGTTTAAGGTGCACTGCCATGCATTGTCCAGTAGATGTTGCCAACATGCTTTTTTTGTTCTGCGTCTGTGTTCAGAATGAGGACACTGTGGGTTTTGGCACAAACGGACGCTTCTTGCTCTTCCTTTAAAATACTGTCCTTCAGTTAGTCAATAAAATAGTGAACGAATACTTATGCCACATCCGTTATCCATCCGTCCCTCTCTATTCTCACCCATCATTGCAGGGTAGTAGGGGTGAGGGGCTGGCTTGTCTCCAACAGTCCCTAGGCAAGAGGTGGGCCACACTGGTCAGGTCTCCAGTCCACCACAGAGACAAACAGTCACATGCCCACTCACTTCTTAGAGAAATTTAAAGACAGATTAAATCTGCTTTTAATTTGGCTTGGACTTTTTGTATGTTCTCCTGCTTCAAACTCCTGTCAGATAAGCGTTTCAAAAATATGTTTGTCTGTTATTTTCTGAATGCAAAAGTTTTACAGAGAAACATTTATTCAACCATTTCATTCAGTAACAATGAATGAGCCCTTGCTTTTGGGAAACTCAAACAATGAGCACAAATATTTCATGCAAATAAGTTTTCTTCAGTAAATGGCAAATACAACTTCAGATTAGCAAACATTTCTGATGCGTCACACTTAGCCGCACAAACACCCAACAAGCATCATTTACCAGATGTTGCAGGTATTTTGGCAAACTCTTTTTAGAACAATGTAAAATAAAGCAGTATGCATACAGTGTGCTTACATGTATGATGCTGAGTCAACCCCTGTTGACTGTCAAACTATGTAGGGACTGCTCTTCTCCTGGTGTGTAGGCAGTGATTGGCATCAGTCCCCTTCCACAACCCCCTGTAGGAAACAAATGGTTGAATGGATTATTTGATTGATTTTTACAGTGTAGCTGATAAAGAAATGTTGTTGTGCTGACAGCTACACTTTGTAGGAAAATTAAACAATGCATTGTTCTTGTATAGATCAAAATACTTTGAATCTAAAGAGAGAGCTGCATACGTTGGTGTAATATGATGCGTTTGTGTGTATTGAATTTATAATCCCCATTAGTTAAAGGAATGCTAAATGGGCAGCGTCCTGAGATAATACTGATATTGAAAGTGCTGAAAGCTGCTTGTTTGAGAACACCTGCTTCTTTGTGTTCATGCAACAATAGCACACTGTCACTGCTCATCTTTTGTGTCTCCAAATATGAAGCTAATCACTCATCACATTAGCCCTGTATTCCAAGGATCACAGTGTGGAGAATCTTATACACATGAACCTAAAAGGTTGAACCTTGACTCAAATGCACAAAAAGTTACTTGCTCTATAAAAATTTTATAGCATTCTTCTTTGTCATGGTCATCATCCTTTCCCAACTGCTCTAAATTACTTCTGTTCAGTCAACACTTCTTTCTTTTACTGCAAACACAAGTCGGAAATCAGCACTTTCTGATTTGTACACACAAAAGGAGTTTGTTTTTTTTCCAACACAAGCCCTACAGAAACAATTCAGCTGCATGCTTCATGGCTCCAGACTATAGTCATTGCCAATTGCAATTATGATTTGCTTTGTACAAAGCACTCCAGTTTCCCTTCAATGTTCTGGATGGGCAGTAAAGGCCTTTGCCCGATCGGCAAAAGTTGCTTGAAGGCCCTGTAATGTTGGAAATCTTGTTTGTTCTGCTCTACTTGACGACTGCAAACCTCTTTTTAGTGAAGTTTCCCTTCTAACAGACAAGTATTTTACTTCTCCTGCTTTTGTAATAAAAGCAGGAGATTAGAAATGCCATTGATACCAGATGTGTCATATTGGGTTTCCAGATAATCAAATGAATAAAGTTTATTTTAATAATGATGAAAAGTGAGATTGAGTAGTTCTTTTGGATGGCAACCAGGGTCATCTGTACGCTGAAGAGCAGTGAGAAAGAGCTGGTGAGTTTGAGGTCGTCGGAAATTGGAACTTCGAGAAGAATTAGACTGATCTTACATGATGTGATGATAGATCTCCACCAGGGGGGATAATGCAGTGGTTTCAAGGGTATGCTACCTTTGTGGGTGTCCTTGAAGTGGTCCGGGTTCCAGTGTGAAGTCTTGACGGAGTGAGTTCTTTGTTGGCTGTGGTGGAGGGCAGACAGGCAAGTTCTGGTATGGAGGAGAAGAGGAGCGAACCGACTGTCAGCGGGGAATCCAGGAACGGTTTATTGGAGATCTGCGGGGGCGAAGATCTCCAATAAACCGGAGATCTACTCAGGCAACCAGTGGTAACAATCCACGGCGTCACGAGGGGAGAAATCCAGAAAGCCAGGACTCGGGCTTCACATGGGAATTTCCAAGGCGTCACAAGGAAACACCTGAGAGAGCGAGAGGCGACAAGGATAAATTACTTGAAGTAATTTCAGCAATAACACAGAGAACTAGCTCTGAGGGGCACAGAGTACTATAAATGGCAAACACTCAAGCATCAAAGTGCTAGCAGCCTGCTCCTTATATACTCCAGGATGATTGAGTGATGAATCACAGGTGCGCCCACAGAGCCAGGGGCACGCCCTTCAAGGTGTGCAGCCTCTAGTCGCCATCTAGTGGATGAAGGAGGGAAGTAACAGGCAAACAGAAAAAAATCCCACAAAGAAACCAAAACCCCCGGTTCCCAACAAGATGTTTACATACACTGTCTAAAAAGGACACACATTTAATTAACAATAATCTCTGTTAGACATTGATTTAGACTAAACTTTTCTTGTCAAGTTAACCCAAAATAATTTCTTCATTTGCTAGAGGCAAGAATAAAAAGAATGATTTATCGCTGACATTCTTCTGAGATGTGTTAATACAAAATCTGTGCATCAATCCCAAAACTAAAGGAATGGTCGCTGTCAAGATGCTGGCTGATACTAGTAAGAGAGTGGTGTCATTACCCAAAGTAAAATGAGTTCTGCACCAGCACGGCCTGAAAGGCCACTCAAAGAGAAATAAGTCGTCCAAGAAGTACTTCAAAACCAAAATAAAAAAGCCAAAGCACTTAATTTTTTCAAGCCATTTCCTCTGGTTGGATGAAAGTAGAGGTGATTGGCCTTAATGACCATCGTTAAAAGCCAGATTAACATGCAGGAGGTGGGCAAGCCAGAAAACATTATTCCTACACTGAACTAGAGGGAAGGTAACATCATGTGTGGATGCTTTGCTTCAGGTGGGATGGCTACATTACACAAAATACACCATTATGGCCATAACGAGGAAAGACTGAAGGAGCATCTCAAAACATCATCAAGGAAGTTAATGTCTGGTCTCCCAAATGGACAAATAACCTAAACCCAGCTGCAAATCAGTTACTTACGATTTTAAGACAGAATTTTGGAGTGGCCATGAAAAATATCTATGTTTCATGGAAAATTTTTGGGGAGAGCAGCAAAATTTGTGTAAGCAAGAGTCTTTGGACGTGTCTCCAAAGAACGGGCCACAGTTCCAGCCAAACATTGTCAAAAGGGTACCTGAAGGGTACCTGAAATGTTTGATCCACGATACAGAGCTTAAAAGGTACTTCTAACAAATAAGTAAATGTGTATAGACATTTGAATTTAAAAAAGATTTTGCTCATTGTTTTTACATTTATCATAAATCTTAGTCATTCTAGCTAACCAAAAACAGGAAATTTTTTGTCTAATATGTCAAACAGTGAAACAGTGTCTTTTTTTCTACTATATTCTATAAACACCTTTATGATAGCAATATATATATATATATATATATATATA
>CAEGAE010032459.1:0-54034 GCA_903067095.1 Girardinus metallicus | reverse complement strand
TATATATATACTGGTCTCATTAGGAGAATTTGAGGAACGATAAGTAATAAAATGCAAGAGATGGCAGTAGTGCAAAATTAATGGGGGGTTGTTGTATTTCTTTTTCAAGAAGTCGTTACAAGCGCAAACTACATTCACAATTTTGAAATTAATTTCCTTTAGCTTTTGTGGGAGTGGGAAAGAAACACATTTAATTCAGATTTTATTTACAATAATGTCCTGGTTGGTCTTTTTATATTGATGTAAATTGTTGTAAATGCAGATGTACCCAACTGATGAAGAACGAAGAATGACATTTAATGAACGGTTCCCGTCCTATGGAAGGCAGCCATTTTGACCTTCTATCAGCAACTTCGCAGAAACAAGCGGCTCGTCTCCTGTTTTCATTGTCGAGGAATCATTTATTTGTCCAGCCAGGTAACATTTGAACTGTATGTCTAGAAGTTTCAGAGTTAGGAAAATCTGCAGCCATTTAGACTTTTAAGTCTTAAGTGTCAGAGATGAACACTTTCTCTGTGGCGGAAATGTTTAGTTTGTTAGCTTAGCAGCATCGGGGAGCAACTTCAATCATTTACTGGTGGGGAGAAAATACTCCGAACATTTAATGAGAAACAAAGCTAGTAGTTTTGTCTAACATGTGAAGTGTCGAAATATGAGTTTTTATTTGAGCCCTTAGCTTTTGTCCTTGCAACTTGTTTTGGCTAGCTACCCGAAGTTAGCTAATAAAGTTCAGTTCAAAAATAGCAACCATCGTAGTAAAGCACCGAGTTTGAGAGAAGTAAGTAATGCTTTCATATGCTAGTGTGTGCTTTGACATTTATATTTTTCTCTTTAATGAAAAAAAAAAGTTACAATCTTGCTTGATTTAATGTATCATCTGTTGGGCAGTTTTTGGATTTAACCCGCATTTTACAAACGCTAATAAAAGATTTTAATTCAGGCTCGCACACACTCTTCACCAGTCTGGAAAAGATTCAAGTTGTTTTCAAGTCAGATGGAAAAATAAATTACGGTGCTGAAAATGTGTTTTCTCTAATTAATTGTCTGAAAGTTGTCCTTCCTGATGAACTTGCATGGTTGCTTTTTCTGTCTATTCTTCCTCTGTTGATTCTTTCTCGTTTTTTACTGTCACGTGTTTTTACCTTTTCTGTCTGTAGTATAAATATGAATTAATATTCAATTCATATTTGTGATTTTATGTTAAAATCATTTGGGGAAAATGTTGGTTAAATTTTGGCTATGCTACCCAACGTAGACTCATTTTTAAATGGATAACCTGAAAAGCGTGCTGATGAATGAACAAGCCCTCAAAAGGAGAGCTAAGCAGCATTAAGCTGTTTTTAAAAGTCCCATTCAGCTCCAGAAAAATCAAGCATGCGTTTGTTGGACCAAAATGACATTTTCTGCTGCTGTCTTGCAAATTGGAGGTGAAAGATAAGCTGCTGAATGAAATTTAGGGAGTTTTCCCTCCATGCTGTCAACAGGGATTCTTAAAAAGCCAGTGTTATTTGGAGCGATAGTCCTGTCCAACAATCAAAATAAAAAAATCCACTCTTGAAACTAGTGTTTTGTCATTTAGACCAGTGGTGTCAAACTCCAGTGGTCAAGGGTCGGTGACCTGCAACTTTTATGTGCCTCTGCTGCACCACACCTGAATCGAATAATTAGGTCATTAGCAAGGCTCTGGAGGACTTATCTACACAAGGAGGAGGTAATTAAGCCATTTCATTCAGTGTTTTGTACCTGTGGCACATCTAAAAACTGCAGGACAGCGGCCCTTGAGGACTGGAGTTTGACACCTGCGATTTAGACTGTTATTCTGGCTGTTCAAATGTGTAACGCTAACACCAGTGTTGTTCAATTTCCTTCAGGCTCCTTGACAAACATGTCGGATCAAGAATTATTTAAATACAGTCCAAGAGGCGGTGGTGCAATGTTTAGGTCCCTAAAACCTGACTTTGAGCCACCCACGCACCATCATCCTCCTGAAGTCCACCTGGCAGAGGACGCAGCAGGTCATGGCAGCACTGTAGGACTGAGGTAATGAGATGAAGAGTACATGTCTCTTTTGTTGCTTTGTAGAAGTGGAAATATTTGTTGATGTCACATTTTAATTCTGGTACAGTTAATGATTGTTTGTTTTTGTGATGTAGTATGTAAACATATTTTTTCTTATCATCTAACAACAGTAAACTTTTTATCTTTGTTTTTTTTTTTATATAGTTGAGTATTATTTTGCTTGCTATCTACATATATTCATATACTTGGGATGTTAATTACCACTTTGACTCTATTATGCACCATCCATTCAGCCATTGTCTATACTTACTTACTCTGGCAAGGTCGTTGGGTAAAAGAACAAAAAAGTACTTGTTCTAAAAGGGAGCAAAGTTGCTGTTGTTTTTTTTTATACAGCTAAAATTTGCTTGTCTTGACAGGTTTTTCTAATCTTGCTGATATTCTAATAATAATTGAAACTGAAACCAAAACATCTGAAGCATTTATTTCATTTACTGAAATGAATTTGCATGAAATGTAGCCATTGATTTTTATTTTTTAACTCTTACTTTTATACGGATTTGACAGATTCACGTTTGTCTACCTTTTTTTTAAATCAAACTATAAAAGGAATGGAAATCTCCCGGGAAAATTTTAGGGAGTTCACCAAACAAAACATAAGGTTAAACATTTTGATTCTTTTCACTTCGTAGAAATGATGCACTTGCTGCTGGAGAGTCAAACCACAAACAGGAATCTGTAGTTTGCCAAAGTGACGCCGGGTCAAACGAGACATCTCCCATCTTCATCAGGAAAAATCTGCTTGATTCTGATGACTTCTTCGTGGAAAATGAGGTAAAAAAGAAAAAACTAATTTTAAAAAATCAGTGAGAAAGATTTCCAGAACAGCAAATGTCTAAATATATTTATATATTTCATGTAGTTGAATTCACCTTTATCTGAGACAAAATTGGTCCATATCATTTAAAGAATGATATGAAATTATATAAATTCAGATTACATAATTTACACAGTAAGCAATAGAGGCAAATAAGGTGGTGAATGTTAACCTCAATCTGCATGGAAACAAAATTTGTCACAAGCTACTTAGACTCTCGTTCACCACATCCAACGTTAATAAAAGATAGAAACTCTAGCTTTTCTGATCCTAATTAATTTTAGCGATTGCACCAACTCTCCTTCTTAGGGCTAAAGAAAATGTCACACTGAATACCATAATTAACACACACACTTTGTGCTTGACAGTTTTTCTTTTTTTTTTTTTTAGGATGTTTGTGCCAAAATTTAAATGGTGTTTTGGACATCTTTTATAGTCAGAATACTCCCAGAAATGGAAAGCCATTACCATTAAAAGCTGCTGCCAGATTCATAGACAGTTGATTTCTAAAGCTGTGTTTGAAGTGGAGTTCTGGGATGTAATGGCTCTTATTTAACAATAAAAGTGTGGTTAAAAAATAAGCATGGAAACTCAAACATATAAAATCTGATTACCGTAGTATTATGTGCAATGATTGTATGGTGAATGTTTGTCTTTCTGTTTTTAAAAATGTGTAACAACATAAATATTTTGCAAATTTAACTTCTAAAAGGTATAAAATTTTAATTTAAAGAGGTGAAAGAAGAAGAAATTGGCCAGGAAGGAGAAAACATTACAAATAATGTTCTATTTATCTTTTCTGAGGATATTGCAGCTGCTTTAAATTTACCTTGAAGTACCTTAAGTCACACACAGGAGAAGTTAATCTTCAGTATTTTAATATCCATCACATATGGCCATTATTGACCAACTGCAGAAAAAGAAGGATAAAGACCGAAGCTTTTTGCTTGGTTTCCTCGTTTCAGGATGAAGATTTTGAAGAAGCAGCGTCTTTCTCTCTCCGCGGTTTGTCTCCCATTGCAAGCACACTCTCAGATGAAGAGTTTCTAATGGACCAGCTCAAGGACCTCCAAACCACATATGAGAGTACTGGGACTGAAGGTGGAGTTCTGTCTGTAGAAGTGAAGTAATGAATGAAGTGTCAGTGTGACCTGTTGCTCAGTCATCTGCAGCTTGTCTATAGAACAGCTGGCCTTTGTCTCTTTGTCCTAAAGGGAGCAAAGAACTGGACACTACTTTCAAAATGTAAACTTTTTGAAAGTAGTGTCTCACATCTCTGTTCTTGTCCAAAACATTTCCACTGATGCAGTTTTTAATAACGTATTTCAGATGCACTAACTGCTGCAAACGACAAATTTGTGCATTAGTCTTACCTGTACAGTCAAAGTCCTATTCAGTGATAAAGATGTCTGACAGTTTAGATCTCTGGTTTTTCTCATAGTTTGGCAAATGGAGTGGCACAAGAGTCACATGGCAGCGTTAAGCAGCGAAAAGTTCGACGTCCTGCTAAGAATGTATCCAGATTTTTACGGCTGTAAAAGTCACATGGCAGCATTCGTCCTGATAAGTGGTGAGCTTCCGGCACACTATGGATTTAATAATTAAAAATGTCACGTTTATCGAATCCTTTAATTCCTCCACAGAGGTCGTGGACACAATGGGTCGTCCGTGTCAGCAGTATAAGGTTGTGGCGATGGGAGCTGGCCGCTCATGCTGCAGCGGCTGGCTGTGCTACAGCGGCATGATGGTCCACGACTGCCACGCCATAATCATCGCGAGGAGGGCTCTCCTGAGGTGCTGAATTCCCCTTTGGTGAATTAATAATCATCTCATGCAAGTCTTTGGAGAGCTCATTGTTGAACAGCCTTCACCTTATGTACCAAATCTAAACCTATCCTGTTATGTAAAAGATTTATCCACCCTTCTATCATATATATGTCCTTCTATTACCTTTTTGTTCATTTTGCTTTCTATGATCCATCTACTCTTTTTAGCTTTTTCATCCAGCCTGCCAGCTTTCTATCCTCCTGAAATGTTTAAATGCATTTCTTTTAATATAGAGAGTGAAGCTCAGACTGGCAGACTAGATCAAAGTGTTCACTTTGGTGCTGATAAGTGTATGCGATTCATTCCAGACACTGTTGTGGAGAAATACTTTTTCTGGCTTCTGTTCAGGTTTCTATACAAACAGCTTTTGCTGTTCTTTGAAGCTGATCCAACAGCCAAGCAGAGTTGTATTTTTGAGAGCAGCACCGACGGTCATCAGCTGCAGCTCAAACCCAAAATCAGCCTCCATCTCTACATCAACCGGTGCCCTGAGGGAGCCGCTAAGAACTTCTACTTCAAGTAAAGCTGACTATTCAGCATTTGTCTTTTTTTTTATTATTCTTTAAGAAATTTGACATATTGGAGATGAATACCTGACAGTAAGCACGTGTGATTCAGAAAATCATAATCAAAATTACTAATATTACGTAACTTGATGTTTAGGAGCTCAGGGAACAACTGTTGGACCAATTTAAAGGTACAGTACCATGCCAAGGGCCTGCTGGTACCAGTGGCTTACTTGGACCCGGGCCTGTGGGGTGCCAAAGTGTGCTGCGTCTCTGGAAGTGATAAGTTATGTTGCTGGACCGTCATTGGAGTTCAGGGCGCATTATTGAGCCACTTCATTCAGCCGCTTTACATCACCACCATAGTGCTAGGTAAAGTAATTTAATAGTCACTTTATATTTTATAGTTTTAAAACGTGGTTATATGCATTGCATTTGTATGTTTTGCATGTGAGGTTTTATGAAAACGTTTGAGTTTAAAGACTTTTATGAACTGACACATAAAGTATTCACAATCTTGAATTTTGCCACATTTTGTTACATTACAACCTCAAATTTCAGTTAATTTTATAGGATTTTGTAAAATTTTAATTCTAATCAAAGTTATTTGCAAGGTAGAATATAAACATCAAATTCTTAGAAAAGCCGCTTGATATAAGCTAAGATGATTTATGCATTTATTAGATTTGTCGTCCTTCCATTTAAGCCTGAACTGCTTTTGTTTAGGAGGTCAAAGGATCTTTAATGAGGAAGTATCTGACATCACCAACAAGCGACTGGGTGATGGATGGGAAGGGATTCTGCCCATGTCCTACAAGAAACAGGACATCCTCTTCCTGTCTGGCGACTACGTGGGCCCGGCGGAGACGTCCCAGATGCACGACAACCTCAGCATCAACTGGTGTCTTGGAGATGAAGACATTGAAGTTCTGGACAGCAGCAAAGGCATCGTCATTGAAGGGTGATGTCGTCTTTTTGTTCTCACCGTTAGATAAAAGAAATGTGAAGTTATTATTAATGCTCTCCTGTACTGTAGATTTCCTTCCTGAAGTCACTATCGGCTAGTGGATGTTGGCAGAAGGCTGTACTTGTTTAACTGGTCCTGTATGACCCGCGGCGCCTGCCGTCTTTCCACTGACAGAACCGGATCGCCTACTTCTCACACATTATTCTGCAGTTTGTCCAGCTTTTCTCCATTAGGCTGTGTGGTTAACCTTGAGATGACACCAATAGGAAGCACTAGCAAACCCTGGGAATCTTAAAATCTTACCACGTAATGTTGGTGTAGTTTCTAGTGTAAAAATCTCTGTACAGTTGAAATAAGACTAAGCTAACTTGCTTAAGTAAATAATTCATTAATATTGGTGAACAAGTTCTAGTCTCATTGGCAAATACCATCCATCCATTTTCTAACACCCTTGTCCCTTAGTGGGGTCTTGAGGGCTGCTGGTGCCTCTCCAGCCACGAGAGGCGGGGACCCTGGACAGGTCACCAGTCTGCCGCAGGGCAACACAGAGACAAACAGGACAAACAACCATGCACACACACACACACACACACACACCTAGGGAGAATTTAGAGAAACCAATTAACTTAACAGTCATGTTGGACTGTGGGAGGAAGCCGGAGTACCCAGAGCGAACACGCATGCACAGGGAGTACATGCAGAAAGACCCTGGGCCGGGAATCGAACCCAGGACCTTCTTGCTCCAAGGCTACAGTGCTGCCAACTGCACCACTGTGCAGCCCCTCATTGGTGGATAATTTCACTTTTAACAAGAAATAAACAAGTGCAATAATCTGCCGATGGAAATAGCACTTTTTCATTAATATTAAGGAATTACTCCCTTTAAAAAAAAAAAGCTCCTAAATCTTGCCTAAAAGTTATTTGTAAGTTAGTTCTTTTTATTTAAAGTGTACTGAGATATTTGAACTATAAACTAGATACTTGGTAAAATCTTGTATTCTTTGCAGTAGATTATAACTTTTTTTTTTTTTTTTTAAGAAGTAATGCATCAAATAATTTACCAGCGATGGAAATCTATCTTTTCTCTTTGTTGGGTTGATCTGGTGTTTAGCAACATCAATACTCCAAAACCTTTTTTTTCACAGTCCAAACCACCTGAATGCACCAAAACGGATTAATCTTAGCTGCTGTTAAATGTCCTTCATATTTGCGTATGTTCTGTTGTGTATATTTGTTTAGAAATATACACAGTACCTGAAATAAAAGCTTTAAAATGACATCTTCACTCACTATGCTCTGTGACTCGAGGCGGTTAAAGCTACTATTAACAAGCTGCTATTGCTTGCTAGCTCGCTAGTTTGTTTTTTTTTTTTGCATCTTTCATAGATAAGAAAGTAAATTTATCTGCTGGCTGATGTTCGTCTTTGCTACTGGCTCACTTCTGTTGCCAGCCCATACAAAGATCAGTGCTTTGTGTGTAGAAAAGTTTGGCACTGATAGGGTTAAGGCTTTTGTGAGCCATATGCCATGTGAAAAGCACAAAGCTTCTGCCAAGAGCTGCAGAAAAGCCCCAGACATTTTACAGTTTGTCTCCTGGAAAAATGATTTGTTTTGTACGTGTCTGTTGTGATACAAGTTTTAAATTTTATTCATAATGGTTTTAAAAACTCTTAAAATACAGTTGGTGAAACTCCATTTAATAATGAATAAATTAAATATTCTGTTTTTTGAATTTAGCCACGATATGTAGGTAGGAACTCAGTATTTGTCCATCATCCACGTTTCACTATTTTTTTTTTTATTATTATTTATTTATTTATTTTTTTGTATGTTTACATTTAATTATTGACTGACGGAGTTTTGACAAATGATGTATTAGGGGCCTTTTGGACCAAACGTAGCTCATCAGGCCTCAACAGAAAATCGAATTTAATCCAGTAAAATCCTGATGGAACATCTCTAAAGCAGTTAATTGTTTTTTGTTTTTTTTTTAACTTTGGCTTGAATCCAATTATGAATTCTTGTATGGACACTTTGGTATATATATATTTTTTTTTCCTATAGTTGCATAAAACTTTAGATTTAAATATTTAACAATGTGAACAGAAATATCAATGTGAACATTCTAAATGCAATAAAATAGCTGATGAAAATTATACATTTATGATAAAAATAAATGTATAATTTTTTTTATTAGAAAAAAATAAGTAAAAATGCATTGTACTAAAACTATTCAATACCTGTTCATTTCTAAGTTATTGGTTATTCTATAATTACCAATAAGTTATTATAGAAAATAGATTGTAGGCCTGCCGTATTCTGCTAATAGAGTTTATTCTAATATATGGCTGAAGTTTCTTATTCTTATCCACGTTTAAAAAAAGTCATAATAGTCTCCTTGTAGGGTTCCACTTCATTTCCTCCAACCACAGTAAGTGCTGCCTGCAGGAAATCTCTTCTTTTCTTATTCAGCTGGAGAAACGCCACGCGGCGCTTTAATACTGTAAAAGTGTTTCAACATCCCGATGTGCTGAAGCAGAGGCATTTTTCTTTCAAATGGAGGTTGAAGACATTAAGAATTGTGCCCTAAATGTGACACTGCATTTAATGCAGTGATGATTGTAGTCTTTAGGCAAAATCAAGCTACCATTTTATCACTCTGTCCTCTAACAGCATCAGAACAAGCTTATTACTGCTCTCTTAATACCTGACTGGAAATATTAATATTTCTTGTGGTATAATTTGTTTCCTAGCTCTCCTTCTGTGAATGGGCCCAGCTTCACCAGCAGACTTTGCAAGAGAGCCCTCTACAGTTATTTCCAGCGAGTTGCGCTGCTGGGTGGGCACAGCTACCTGGTGGAGCTGCCCACCTACCACAGTGTCAAGGTCAGTGGACTGCATTCATATTTTGTGCTGCTATTCTGAAGACATTAAAAGTGACAATAAGAATAATTTATTTTAACTTTTTAGGTAACTAGATCGTTGCTATGTCAGAAGTGTGATTTATATCATTAAAATACACATATTCAAACATTTTCAAATTTATTGATACACCTTTATTGAACAGCAGAGAAAAATAAAAAAAAATGATACTTAACCATTTTAGAGTATCTCAAATTTCATTAATTGGAATTTATTGTGACAACAATAAAATCAAAACATTATCATGACAAGAAATTTATCATAAATTATAAATGGTATAATTTATACCGCTAGTTCATAGTTGTCTATTTAGTTCAGAACCAGGATCACAGCTCCAGCTTGAACTACTTCTTAGACATTTTTTGTTTAAAATAAATATATACAGCTCTAGAAAAAATTCATAGACCACTTAAAATGCCCAGTTTCTCTGATTTAACTTTTTATACATTTGTGTAAAATGAACATTGTTCTTTTAGTCTGTGAACTACTGGCAATATGTCTCCAAAATTCCAAGCAAAAATTTAGTATTTATTTGCAAAATAATAAAGTAATGGACAAATATTTACTTTTAGCCCTTATTATGATTTGGCATAAGTTGCTGTTATTCTTTAAACTATTATTTGAAAGTCAAAAACTCACATTAACACAGAATTACTGCCAAATACTGGAACTTGACGTCCTTAACAGTGATCGCATTTTTGATCATTTTACAGCCGTAAAATAAATAAATTGTGGTTTATCTTGTATAGTTTTAGTCAATAGGAAGTAGAGAGTTCCTGTTTAATGAAAACTTGATTCTGTTCAAGCACAATAGCTGAAAATCTTCAATTATGAATGGCTTGAAAATTCACTTATTGTCTTTAGGAAGTAAGTAAAGTTGAAGGAAGGTTTAAAAGTGAAGGCAGGAAAGCACAACACGGCAAACTGGTACTATTATTTCATAAATGTATTTAGGATTCGTATGCATTTCATATGATTCCCAGCTGGCATTTGAAACACCACTGAATGTTTTGTGTTTTTTCTTCCACAGGTGGAAGCTACCGTCTACCAGACGGTGAAAGATCTGATCAAGCAGCGCTTCCTGAGCAACCAGGCCGGGCCCTGGAATTCAAAAAAGCTCGTGGATTTCTTCAGCGCTTAAACATTTCTTTACAAACGGGTAACGTAGAAGTTTATTGAAGCTCATCCTGAGATTGGAGTTATTGTTCTTTTAGTGCTTTTACTTGCATGTTAATTTGAAAAGTAATTGTTTTGTTTGGTTGTTTGGCACTGGAGCTTTCAGTTTGTGTAGGTGTTTATGGAAAATAAACAAGAGCCGACTGTTTGCAGAAGAAATCAGTTTGCTTGATTTGTGGGTGGAAATGCTTTGCTTACAGGCTCAGATTTAAAATGGGGAAGATTTTCTCTGCCATGTCAGGGGAATGAAACATTATTCCTCTGTAGATCTGCAGGAAAAGCTGTCAGGATGAGAAAGATCAAAGATGTTTAGTCATTTACTTCCAGTTTTTAATATTCAAATATATTAAAATAAGATATTGTGAAGGTTGTAACTTTGAAAACGGTTCAATCATAACAAAATGCAGCTGCAGCTCAGTTGATTACAGAATGATTGAAGCATTTATTTGCCCTCTGAAAACTGTTGATATAAAGTAGCGTTTATGCACCGTCGTCTTTTTGCATGAAATGCTGCATTGATGCAGTGTGACTGCTGAGGTGTTACAGAAGCCCAGATTGGTTGCTGCTCTGGTGTCTGAAATTCCTCTCGACTCATCAGGCTGTGTGGTTTAGGTCAGGGTGAGTTTACTGTCAGTCAAGCTCAGTGATATCACAGTCATTAAAGCGGATATCGGTACTTCTGACTGTAAGCAGCATCCAAGTTCTCCTGGGAGATGAAATGTCTACATAAAATTAGTCAGGAGTGGAAATCTGGAATGGCTCTAAATGTTTTCTGGTAAATTCATTGCTGTGCTCTGACGTTTTCCATCACACTTTTCCTTCCACTCAACTTTCCAGCAAACTGCTTTAATGCAGCATTCTGTGAGCAGCCAGTTTTTTGTGGAGGGCTTTGGTGACTAGCTTCCAGTCAACCGTTTCCTATGAACGTGTGAGCCATAAAATACGAAGGTTTTTTTAAACCCTTTTATTGGTGCTATTGTAACTTAAATCCAGAATTATAAAAAAATAATTTTAATTGGATTGTTTTTGAATTGTAATTACAGGTACATCTGATTCAAAGCTTGTAATCCCTAAAAAATTACATCTTTGCAAAATGTATTGATTACATTACCACAGTCTGTAATAAACGGATGATTTGTTTAAATATCATGGCAAAACTTGAGACGACAGAGAAAAGAAATAGGAATATTAATTATGTTTCATGGAATTTTAATTTCATTTGTCACTGATGGATTTTTCTGTACATAAACGTCGCTAAGTTTAACAGTGTACACACAGACACAGACATGTATTGGCAGAGACTGTTTAAAATACTGTTCATATGGGGAAATCATTAAAATGAGTAGCTAAAAACCACCGTATGCTAATCAAACAAAAGGTGTCAGATTTTACACAGGAACAAAGCTCCCCTAAAAATCCCCTCTGACTTATTTTGTGTATAAAGTAACTGATAAATGATCAAAATGTGTAAAAATTGAGCAAAGAATAAATAGGGGCCAAACCTGTCACCTTAAATTTTGGATTTTATTATCATTTTTATTTTACACAAAATGTTTCACAGTTCATTGTCACTATCGCTCCACTCACCAGTTGCTTGGCAACCAACTCCTCCTTGGTACTGATGCAACCGCTCCTCTCTTCGAAATTACAGGCTCTTTTACAATATTTAACGGAAACAAAACTAACAAAAGAACCGTGTGGGAAAAATTAGCTAATGAAGTCGATGCTGTGTGCACTGCTTAAATGTAGAAATCTGTTGCCTCTGAAAGAGAGATGCTAGTGAATGATGGGATGTGTGCAGGTTAGCACTTTGGGTGGTTGTTTTATTGCTGTGGCTGGTCGTTTATCCAGATGTCGGGTTTGGAGATTCTGTATCTGGGGCTCCGGTCTGGGCTCGAGGAAGAACCAGGCTGCTCACAAAAAGATCTACAAGATAATTAAATATATGAGCCATTTAGAGGTGAGAGGAATGGATCGTTTTTATGTCTCAGGCGTGTGCACCGGGGGGTTTGGCTTAAACTGAACTGTCAAATTGTGAAGGAAGTGTTTCATGAGAAGCTACAGTCATGTCCTTTTTAGCTTGGTTTAAGTCTGTCTCATTACAAAAGGTTGTAATTGTTTAATGTCAGAGCAGTGTCATTAATTCAAGCGGTGACCTTAAATGTGATTCCAGCTGCAGAGCATCAGGAAAACCTTGTGGCATATCATTACTTATCCTATTTTTTTTTTAAGTCAAATTTATCTTGTAAGTTTACCCAAAGTGTAGCTGCGAGAGATTCTGCTTGGTTTGCTCACCGAGGTTTGGCCTCCTGCAGGATGAGTCTCTCTGGCTGGAGTCGGAAGAGGCCGAAGTACTGTCTGTGGAGTTGGACTTGACAGAACGAACAGATGGAATCGCTGCTGTGAAAAACTTTTCTTTGGGCTTTGCAAGTACTCGAACTGATGCTGAATTGCTCCACTCTAAAAACAAACATAAAAAAAAAAGATCCCAGACACAGTCAAGTTGAAATCAAGCCTTGTGTTTCTTTCAGGATTCCTATCCAGTTTAAAAAATATAAATATTTAAATGCATGGACTTCATTTTCGGAAAATGAAAAAGAAAAACTCAGAATATGGAAAAATGCTTCTTTCATTATCAAAAAATAAAAATAATGGTGCCACATTTGTAAGGAGTGCATTTGTGGGGGTCAAACAAGTATTAGGGCTGCATTCAAATGTCTAAAGTGAATTTCATACATTATTTGATCCGTAGACCTTAGGTCATGATCTTTAACCTGGGATGTATGCATGCAAAACAAAACGTTTTTTTTTTTTTAATAAAAAAAGGTAAATAAATTACAAGTAGTGACTTAAAGAATTACACGTGTAATCGTGGTACAGTTTGAAAAGGTTTGTCTAATTTAGTGCAGATGACCAAAAAATGCTGTGAAATGACCCACAGAGTTACCTGTGTGTTTCATCTCTTGCAGAAGATGGCAACATTGAGCTCCAACATTGTAGATGGCCAAAATTGAATCATAATCCACAAGAAACATTTTAATATTTGACTTACAGGAGCTCCATTCAATTCAAGTAGCTACAAACCGATTCAGGCAAATAAAACCATAACCAGTGTAGTATGTAAAGTGTTAGTACCAGAGTGCTCCTCAAGTTGAAATCGGCCAAAGCAAAGATAAATCCTCCACTGTTTTCTCACGTTCTCCTTCATCAGACAGTGGAACAGGAAGACAAAAAGTCCTGGAAGAAACAGTTTTTGGAAAGCCTGTAATGCATTGTGATCCACAGTCATCGGCTGAACAAAAGACACGGATTCAGGAGTTCACTGAAAGAACTGCAGCCACATACTCCATCCCCCAAAGTCCTGTCCAGTCCAGGTTTACACTTAGAGCGTAAATTTTGTGTTTGTGTCTTTATGTCTTTATAGATCATCCAGAAAAATGACCTGTTTAAATAAATTATCAAACTTATTATGATATTCATGCTGATCGCTTTTTCCAACTCATTAGTAAAAGTATTGAACACATAAATTTTTCCCAGCTTAATTATTTCTAATGAGTCCATTGACCTAAAATTGACACACATATTGACAACAACCCAAGTAATCCACAATAAAATCAAAGCTAATTAAGATACGAGTAAAAAGACAAAAGGACTCAGAGATAAATAATAACTTTCTGATATTGGTGATTGAATACTTTGAGGGAAAAATCTTAAGTCTCCCGTATAGAGAATCTGGTTGATGGGAATTATGTTCAATATTTGTCTCATGTGTAATTGCATTTTCTGTTTGCCTATAACTTTATTTGTGGGCTGATTTGCTTAAATTTCTTTGAATGTGTTCATTACTTGTGTTGTTGCCAGCATCTGATGGAAATTTTAGGTCAAAAACTTGACATGTTCAAAAGCTGTTTTACCCAATGTCTCAACGTCTCTGCACAAAACAGAACTCACCTTGCAGGGTGTTGAGTCCGGCAAACAGGTACAGCAGCACTACCCTTGCTGGTACCCAGGTAAAGAAACCTACAGTCCACGTTAGTCCGAGTAAAAAGGTGAGACTGGCAGCTCCCTTCAGGTCCTGCAGCACCCCTCTCCGGGTCCCGGCCGGGCCGTTGAACCGCATGCGACGGATCTGAATCAGAACCACCACAAAGACCTAAAGAGAGATCCATGAAAACATTTTAAGCTTACAGAAAAACATGTATAAGTTCAAACAAAGATAATTTTGTCGAAATCGCTGACTTGATGTAGAACAGGCTGTATTGCTATTTATTGTCATTTATTTAAATTATGAACTTTCTGATAGTTTTATATGATTAAGGGCTTCTCAAAACAAAGCAGCTCTGCAATAACAATCTATTCTGAACAAAACTGAAAATGTGTGCATAAAATGGAATCATATTTACCCCAATGTTGAAGAGAAAGATCAACCCAGCATAGGCAACTACAGACGCGTAATATGTCACATTATCTTGAAGCCAGCAGCTGTTGACAAATTGACAAAATGTTACAGTGCAAAGGACAGAGGAGAAAATACTGCAGACAATGTGCTTGTTTAGTCCCATGATTTACATATAAAATATATGAGTATGCAAGGAAACTAAACTTTTTCTGGAGCTACAGTATGTAACTCAGACAGGTTCTTCAAAATAAATTAAACTATGAAAGATAAACTCACACCACACCAATATCTTACAAGTTATCAGAGTTGTCCAAAGGTTGGAAAGTGTGCTCAGCGTTCCCAGAGAAACTACCATATGCATCCCGATTCACAATGAGAACGACGATGCAGATCAGCAGAGGAATACCTGACAAAGAGTTAAAACCCCAACAAGTGACATTTAAAACACCTTGCAACTAAATTGTAATTATTGGGTTACTAATTGGAATCAAGCTTTAGTTGTAGCTTACCCCATCCCAGAGCACAAAACTTGAGGATATACGAAGGAACATAGACGTTGAAGACTTTAACCAGGGCAAAGTACATGTTGACAGCCTCTAATCCCATCCAGGTGAAGGATGCTAGGAGGAAGTAGTGCAGCAGGGAGGCTGCTGCCACACAGAGACCGTAAACACTCCAGGAGGACAACCAGGAGTTGACCAGAAACATCAGGTTCAATCCCAGCAGGGCTAGAGAGAGGTTTATGAGGATCTGAGAGGGGTAGTCTCTACGAAGCTTTCTAAATCAATGGAAATGAGCGTCAAAGAAAAAGAGGAGACACAATAAAGATTACTTATAACCCTGGAATTCAGACATTTATTAGACAATAACAAACGTCCACTATAAATGGGAAGATAAACTCTGAAAAATGTAGAATAGTTTGAAAGTGTATTTTATTAATCTTGACACAACTTACTCAAAGGCCATGTATGTGAGAATGGTGATTCCTAAGAACAGGGAAGAGACTCCGCAGCCAACATATGTGATAATTGTCAGGATCTGTTCGTGGAGCGGGTCCAGCTGAGTCCTGGAGACGTCCTAGGAGAACAGACGGAGACAGAAAATACTTCACTAGATGCCTCTGCTGGTTTCAGAGATTGTCTATGCAGTCATTTTTAAGCCTTGCCATAGATTTTCAATTGGATTTAGGTTTTACTGCTGCAGCTCTTCCTGTTTATCTCGGCTTATTGTGCTGTTGAAACTTGAATCTCTGTCCTAATTTTTCCCACCAGATTTTCTTTTTAGTCTCGATCTGTGTTTAGATCCTGCTTCCTTTTCACCATTGAAAGCATGCTTTCCCCCAGCATAATGCTGCCACCACCACAGCTGGAACGCCGTGTTCAGGTTTAGACTTAGTGTTGGTTTTCGCCTTAAGTAGCATTCTGCATGCAATTCTAATTATACATTTCAGTTGTGAAATATACCTGGGGCCGTTATATTTCAAGATATATTTAAGCTTGTGGTTGTAGTGGGGAAAACATTAGAAAAAGTTTAAGGGGTGGGAAAACTTTTGGCAGGCACTGCACATATCCCACAGTATCTGAACTAAATTGTAAACATTAGTTTGGAAGAAAGCAAAAATGTGTCCAAGTTGTGTCCATTTAGACACATCAATATTATGTAAAAGAAAGAAACTCAATATTTTTTTGCTTGATTTAAAATGATTGTGTTTTAGTTTTTTGGGACTATGTTTTCAAATCATTTGAAAATCAAAAACTGTTCAGTCAAACGTTGCTTTTCATTTTCCAAAAACTAAACTCTGAGTGCCCTCTGCTGCCCAAATCTTAGCTTAGCTGCCTTACTTGGTTTTTACAACTGCAAATATTACTACGATTTAATGTTTATAACATTGAAGTGCTAAAATCTTCACATTTTAGTTCTGCCTCTCAGACCTAAGTGGTGGAGCTTTCTATAAATAAAAGTATCTGTACCAAAGGATCCGTACCAGAAGAACTCCAAAGTGTGTGAGATGATCGCAGAGACACGTTGTATAATCAGGGGTGCTGTTATATTTTCGGCAGCCGTGATCATCCCAGCCCCCGTGTCCGTCTAGATGTCAACAATAATGTTTTAAAATCAATTTCTGTTCAGCATAATGAAATTTTCCATTTGAAAAAAGACCTACTGTTTTTATTGAAGTTCCAGTACACACACTGCACTTGTCTATCATGCTGAAAAGTATAAAAGAAAACTCATGATAATCTCATTTATTCATTGTGTAACATTGTTTTTAATATGTTTCTTCTACCGCGCTAGAATGCAGATGGTAGAGGATGACTTTAACTTCTTCATGAAGGTCTTTAATTGGTGAGCTGGCGTTGGACACACTGGCTGACACCACAAAGGTGCTGAGGAAAGGCTCCTTTTCATTCACCTGATACTGGAGACAACAAACATCAACCACTTTCTTTACAAAGATCCACAAAAGGCCAGTTTGAACAAAATTATTTTTAATTTTGCGAGTTCAGTTTTCTGCATCATGTACCTTAAAGAGTAGTGGGTTGGCGTAGAACTGAAACTGGATTCTAGGTTGGTTCTGGTTCAGGCCGTTTTGTGGGAAGTTGTTCTGCAGGACAGCCGGCAGGGAAATGAAAGCCACCGTGCCGTCTGACGGATACCTGTTAATAAAAATCTACACCACACAGAAAAAATATCCTTAACCACGCTGAATTTATAAATATATTCATATTTACTGCTTATTTTGAAAAGCTGGAGAATCAAGCATCAAAATTGTGATAGCGCTTTAAAGATTTAAAAAGCAATAATGGATGGGTTAATAATTATGGACTTTGTTTTATAATATCTTTTCTTTATTGGTTGAGATATTCTGCTTCTTCAAACTCAATTATAGTAGACTGGACATTAGATTAATGTAGACTACTCTGTAAATATAGTTTAAGTTCATTCAAATGAATTAGGTTCTGCACATTTCTGTTTGGAAGCGAAGATGATGAAGAGCCTTCAATAATTATTGCAAAACCATGCAAAAATCTTTGGAAAAAATATATTAGGACAGTTCAAAAGTGGTGCTTTTTGTGTGTTTTAGAAGTCACAGATTTCTTGGATAGCTCTTCTTCTTTTAACAAATAGAATTATTATTTTTTTTTTACCACATCACCACCAGGAGTCTATAGAAAAAAATATCATTGGATTATTTTTTCCATTAAAAACAGACTTTTTCTTACAAATCTTTACCAGGCGTCTCAATAACTGAGACGCAAGTTAAAACCTTCTGAATTCTCTGATATGAAAGGTGTTTCACTACCTCAGGTTTGTTGCCGGACCAATCGGAAAGAACTCCAAAGCTCAGGCTGCTAAACTGTTCAGGAATCACATCCACCACTGAGATGGCGACAGCTCGAGCACCAAGCGTGTAGGAGCCCTTGTAACCCACCATTTTGTCTCCCACCTCCTCTGTGAGGTTCAGAATACTGCAGATGAACACATATTTTACGTTTAGACATATTTGAGCGTAGTTGAGGTTTTACTTGAAAGCTTAAATCTGCGTCACGTCCGTACGTGTTTGTAAACGGCCCCAGGTTGCTGTCTGATTCCAGTATGTTGGAAATGGCGTTGATCAGAGCTTGGCCAAGATCTGGTGTGACGACGCTGACGCTGATGATGTCCTTCAGCTTGTTGAGGACTGTGACCAGCTCTTCGTAGATGAGACCTGAGTGGTTTCTCGTTAAATCGTTAATCATCTTCAACACGTCAAATGCATTTTCTGGAAATAAATGTCACAACAGAACAAAATGTGACTTTCAGGACTTTGAAACACTTTAAAAACTGAACAAATTTGTAGGCAGATCTGATAAAATTAAATAGACAGATGTATAGATAAAGTGCAGTTTTTAAGCATATTATTGTAATTAGTTTTAACATTAACTGTATGATTTGAACTGAATGCTTTTAAACTCAGTGCTAAATAGATTTTAAAAATGATATTCTAGAAAGGAATAACACAGAAAGGAATGTAAATAAATATTAACAGACCAGGAGTGACGTCAACATGATCCAGATCAGGGATAGTTTCCACCGCTGGAGGACAGTTTCCAAGGCTTGGCTCCATCCAGTGAGTCCACTGGGACAGTTTACTGTAAAAAATAATTTAAAAAATGACTTGGGACAGAAATTTTCTAGCTTTTTATGATGAGCTGTAGAGGAAAAGTCCAATTTAAGTTAAGTTAAAGAAAAAGGAGAAGATAAATGTAAATTTGATGCATTTCTTAATCCAGTTTTTTTAAAATGAACAAGAATTAACACAACTTCTGCTCCATCATCCTTTGATTGTTGAAAACTATGATAAACAACATTTATAATTTTTAGGAAGCATTTAATTTGTGCAAAAACCAACCCAATAAGTTCTTAACCATTTAAAAACACAAGTAGAAAGGATACGTTTCAGTGTTTTCTTTATTTTCTGAGGATGTTTAGAATATGTTATTCGTCAAAAAAAAAAAGAGAGAGATTGTTGTGACGTTATACTCATATTTCATCTACAGTCTATTTGTTTCCAAAAATGGAATGCCTAATCTAAAAATCATTTAACTTTCCCCTTTATTATCTTTTACAACAGAGCCATTAGTAAAATCTGTGACACTGAGTCAACATAAAACATGGGCAACTCAGAGCAAATATGTACAAATAGAGACAATCAATACTCAGATAGGCCTATACTTGTTGATGCATTAAATTAATGGTGATAGTTGTTCAGCTAAATGAATTAGTCAATTATTTGATATCATCTGTAAATATCAGAAAGACAAACAGATGTTTTCTGTGTGTTTGGAGCTTGTTGGCTCTGAGGAAAAACTCACTGATTTTACCGATGCACCAGTTTTGTGGTCCATTAAGAATTACATTCACGTTGCTGAAAGGATTTCTGCTTCAAAGTAACATCCAACTTTAGTAACAATCAGCAGGATTTTTCAAATGAAGGTTTTTAAGCTCATGATTCTTTTGAACTATTTTCAGTTTTCTCCTTCATCTTAAAGGTTGCTGATGACGAGTAATGCCCAGGCAGCATGTGATCAGTTTTTAAAAACTACAGAAGCTCTTCATATTGAGAGGTCTCACCAAAGTCGGGTTGCAGAGTGCTGAGGGTCTTTGGGGCATGGATGTGTAGCGTTTTTTCCTCCTGCAGTGTCAGGCCACATGAACAGGCCTTTTAGCGTCTGCTGGGCTTCAGCATCACACTGAATAACCGCTGAGAGGGAAACACACATTTAGTAAGAGAGTTTCAGCTTTTCAGCTGGTTATCAGGGTGTGTGAACCTCAGCTGTACTTACATAGGAGACATATCTTTATGTCGTCTGCTGTTATGGAGAACAACCCATTGTCATAGGGACTCTGGAGACAGTTCCGTATTTGGTTTTCAATTTCATGTTGGTCTAAGTGCGTCAACACTTGGACCTGGAAAACAACGCTCTCCCTGCAGACAGAAAGAGGTAACAATGAGCCGCAAAGATCTAAAGAATTAACATGAAAAGAAGATCAGAATGAAATTGCTAATGAAATGTTGTTTACACATTTTGAGATTTATCCCAATATTGAAATGCAATTCACGTAAAACTGAATGGAAGTTATCTAATATGCACAAATGAAGATGTGCATTTTTATGCTGCACTTTACTTAGTTACATTTGAAACATTTTATTGCACAGCATCGATTTTGAACAAGCAGTACCTTGAGACTTCATCTATGAACACCTGGTAAAAAATAAGAAAAAAATGTTTAAAGAAAATAAACAAATTAGACATTTATAATATGCAGTCAAATTTAAATTTTCATTCTTGGCTTCTAATGACTCATTTGAACTGCTCTCTGTTTATAATGGAATCATAAATTTTTTAAAGATTACCTTTTTGGACTTACGGTAGACATGAAATTGTCTTTTAAAAATAATAAATATTTACATTTAACTATTATTTGCTCTAATGTCCTTTAACAAATTGCTTCTCAAACACATTAGTTTTTTAGCCACAATGACAAGTTGAATGTTTGGTGGAGTGAAGATGATGCTTTCAGACCTAAAAAAACATTTGAACTAACTGCGGAGTATGGCAGTAGCAGCATCACGATGTGGGACTATTTTCATATAAGCGGTACTATTGCATTGCAGAAATTGGATAAGATTATAAAAACAAAGGATTTCTTTTGAGTTTTAAGTCCAAACAGATTCATAATCCTGGCAGAATTATATTTTAGATCACTTTAATACAACCAAATAGTTTGTTTCTGACAATACATTGGAAAAGCATTTCTCAAAACATAGTAAATAAATATTAGAGAAGTGTCACTAGTATTATTAATCCATTTTTATTTACTTTTCAATTTTTTAAAAAATAATGTCAACATGTGTTTGTACACTTTTCAATAATCAGTAAATTTATTGGCATTATAGCAACCAAACCTGTCTTATGATTTCTGACCAGGAACATGTTGGTCAAATTAAATGGATTTCTTTAAGTGCAAATCTCCCAAGAGTTTGAAACACGAGTCATATAAATCAAAAAAGTTTGTGTTCGTTTTTTCAAATTACTGATGGACTTTCACTAAATATGACAATATAATAATTTATTCATATCCCTACTTGTAAATCTAGTTTTGAGCCTGTTTGGATTAGACATGATCTACAATTCAAACTTGTACATCCAGTTCTTGTTTTATTTTTTTTTTTTATCCTTGTGCTTGTATGCTCTGTTATCAGTTCAACCCTAAACAAACAAATAAATCATTAAAGGCCATAAAGTTATGCTGATCACAAGCGGTTGTAAATTTCTGACTGGAACATGAATGTACTTTAAAGTTATTTTTTATATGCTTTGTTGTGTACGTTTGCAAACCAATAAAGAATTTTTATTTGGATTTTTATCCAGGATTCTGCAAACACTGGATTTAAACGGTTTTATTTACTTACCTGTTGGTTTGAAGTAGAGTGATGTTTCCTTTCAGGATGACGTCTGAAACAGTGACAGATTTGAGCTTATTTCTGAAAGTTTCTATAAATGTTGTTAAACGATGTAATAGTTTTCTCATATAACACACCTTTCTGTTTTGGGGAGCAGCTGCAGATCCAACACCATCATTAAGCCACCAGGCAGACTCATGTTAAGCTGAAATGAAAAATGTAATATTCATCCTAGAGATTTATTTGTTTAAATAAGATTTTGGCTGTTTTCTGAGACGTACCCAGTAGGGAAGGATTTGCTGTGGGTCACAGTCTCCCGTTATGGAGACGTTCACTATGACTTCAAAGTAAAGTTCTGTTAAGAGGATTGAGACGAATCAGAAGCTTTCCTCAGGATGTAGAGAAAACAGAACTGTGGCACGTGCTACCGGACCCACCAGAGACGTTTCCAGGGGTTCCGGTGATGAGGTGGGTTGCAGTTTCTTCTGTAACAGAAGTTGTGCTGATGGTTGATGTTTCCAGAGTTGTTAATTGGGTGGAAGCAGAGGATGACGTGGTGGTTTTAAAGGTGGAGGTTGTGACAGGAGAGGATGCTGTCGTGACAACCTGAGGGCTGATGGTTGTCATGGAAAATCCCTCTGGAAAGGAAACAATTCATCAGATATTTTGAAAGTTTCCTATATTATCCTGCTACTACTGAGATCTCTTTCCTACCAACAGGGGTGGTGTAGATGGAGCTGGTGTCAGCTAGGAGCCGCAGCAGATTGCTGGGGTCAGTGTAGCTGTTTGAAAGGTCAGTGCACATTTCTTTTTGAACAGCTGCAACGTCCCACTTTGGGATGACGCTGATGTAAACAAGGCAGCGGAACCTGCAGGGCGGGAAGAAACTTAACGGGGTTTCTACAGAGAAATGTAGGAAATCTCAACATACCCTGCACTTCACATCTATATGTTAAATTTCATTAATTTGTGATATTAAAGATGCCATTCACAGCCAAAAAAAAAAGTGATGAGTACATGTCACATTCTTAATATAATTGTTTTAGTTTAGTTTGAGGGTTAATTGTAAAGTATTTGCTTGTATCAAATACTTTAATACTATATGTCAAAATATTCTGATCAGTACAATCTGTACTGTTACACAGAAATGTTTGTTTATTTAAAGTATTAATTAAACATGGATTTTACCTGGAAATATTTTCAGGAGCCCATCGCATCTGGAGCAGAAAAAAACACACATTTTAGATTTTATTTCAAAAGTTTTGGTTATTTTTCTTGCATTTATTGTATTACTGTAGAATTGACTTTGCATTAACCAGTATTAAGAGGGGATGGGGCGTATCAACTGAAATATCACAAAAAGTCATTTGAAGTTTATGTGGATGGTTTTGTATATAAAAAATTTGCAGTGTGCTTACCAGCCCATCTTCATAAGGCATTTTTATGTGTTTCTCTGTGTTGGATCTGCATGAGAGATCACAGAAACTTAGCTTATGGTTCAATAGTTCCACTATAAAGCAGAGTTTAAGTAGCATAAACCAAAGGAGATTTATTGGAAGTATGCAATATATTGAAATTGTAAACTCAGATCTTTTTTTCCCCTTACCTGACTACTTCAAACACAGACACTCTGTGTAAATAGATTTCAGCCGGTAAAACCTGTCTGAGCTGCAGGAACAAACAAACATAACCAAAAATATAGTTTTACCTTGTGGTTCTTTGCAGTTGAACAAGGAGAAAATATTCTAAAACAAACTACAAACCCCTTAAATTAATCAATGCAAAAATCAGTTATGACATCTGTAATTAAATTTGTTAATACTGATAAGTTTCTTTTTATTTCTCTTCGTGCATTTATTCTTTAACACATTCTAGCTTTAATTGGCCTCATCCTGAAATGGTCAGTCCAGGTTTGCTTGCATAATATGTAGTAAAACTTGTAAAGACAGAGATGATATTTGCTCTCCTTACCCAGCGATGTGCGATGTCTCTGGCTGTGTAGTGCTCAGTCATGTTTTTGTCGTTGCGCATGATCACAAACTGAAGATTCACCTCATAAAAGGACCATTCTGCCAAAATATAAACCTCTAGTTAGGTAAAAAGAAATGTAGATGAAAACACACCTACATTTGATATAGTTTCATACATAACATTTTATGCGAGTGTAAATCCTGAAAATTTACTAGCTTTTTGTTTCACATATCCCATTTTATTACGTTTTTATGACAAACTTTTGTTTGTTCTTTATAAAAGACAGGAAATCAGGTTGCAAACTGTTAAACTAGCTGTTCCTCATCTTTACGTTGACGAGGAACAACGTAAAGTCGAGGAACTAAACCAGAGAGGTAATAAAAGCGGACGTCAACAACACTGTCCGCTTTTACTTCCACCCCTGGTGAAGTGGCACCGTGGCCTGCAAAAGTATTCATACACCTTCACCTTTTTTACAGTTTGTTGCATTAGAAGAAGAAATCTCAATGTAAATTAAAAGAATTAGCATATTTTTCTTTTACAAGTAACAATCTGACAGTAACTTTCAATGTCTTTTTAAATCCGATACCCCTAAATAAAGTTTAAAAATCTCTTGGAGTATTGTTAAATTCAATTCAAATGTTGCGTATGGAAAGCAGAGTTGGGTAGTAACTAGTTACTTTTACTCAGTTTACTTGAGTAAAATTTTGGAAAAAATTTACTTTAAGAATATTTTTATTATGCTGTACATTTTACTTTTACTGGAGTAATTTTATGATGAAGTATTAATACTCTTACTTGAGTAAAATGTCTGGATTCTCGAGCCACTGGAGGAAAAACAAACATGTTTTAACCAAAAATTCACCTGTAGTTTTTGTTAAAGTTTTACAAGTTTTGTTTTATTGAAAGAAGCTGATTTAGAAAAAACATATTTTGCCTGATTTTGTTATTTTTTTGTTATTTAAACGAATTATTGTCATTTTCATCCTTAAATTACCAAAATTTCCACTTAACTTTATATTTTGGTCCCTCTGATTATGCAATTTTTCAAGATTAAATTATTAATAATTTGATCAGTTACTCAGTACTTGAGTAGACTTTTTACCAAAAACCTTTCTACCCTTACTTGAGTAAGTTCTTAGATGGCTACTTTTTACTTTTATTTAAGTAAAAATATGTTGAAGTAGTTCAACAAGCTGTACACACCACTAATCTGACCTTCAGGGAGTGGAAGAAGAAAACCATTGTTGAAAGAAAACCTTCTAGTTAAAAATGTATCACAAGGGAAGACAATATGCGAGTCGCATCCAAATGCTGAAACATTGATTATGGCTTCGTGGGACAGAGAAACTGGTTAGAGTTGATGGGAGGCTAGAGGGAGCTAAAAACAGGACAATACTGGAAGAAAACCTGTCGGAGGCTGCAAAACGCTTGATACAGATGGTTCACCTTCCAGAATGAGCCGGAACAAACAACCGCAGCTGTAATAGCAACATTTATGTCAAGTCATGTTCCTTTTCTGTTCCCACGTTGTGTTAATTATGTATTCCTATTAAGATTAATATAAACACTGCCATACTTGAAGTTGCTTAAAAAAACAAAAAAAAATTCAGATGATTCCATTTTATTGATTTAACAGGAGTTGTTAAGGTTGCCAATGTTTTTAAAAATCACTTTTAAAAACATTGTACAATATACTCAAATCCAGAGAGCATAAGTAAGTAAGGATGCAATAAAAGATTAATTTATTTTAAGACCTTCTGCAAATCTTTATCATGGTTGGCAATTTGTGTTGAGGGCATTGTTATTGTTTGTAGAAAGGCTTTTATATTTTATAAAGCACAGCTGGCCAGGCTTTCATCTGAGAGCAGTGGATATGAATCTAATGGAGCAGTGGAGATGAAATTGGAAAAAGCCGTAAATGATTCTGACAAAACAACGTATTCAGATTCGATTATCAGAAACAAACTCACCACATTGCAGGCTGGTGTCACGGATCGGTTCATAGTACACCGTGTCCCAGTTGTCCCTCACCCACTTCACCAGATCCCCCTCTGTGCAG
The DNA here is from genome assembly GCA_903067095.1 of Girardinus metallicus. Classification (NCBI taxonomy): domain Eukaryota; kingdom Metazoa; phylum Chordata; class Actinopteri; order Cyprinodontiformes; family Poeciliidae; genus Girardinus; species Girardinus metallicus. Next base: position 28,359 of record CAEGAE010032459.1, on the reverse strand, counting down.
CTCAGTGATGTCACTTCAGCTTTGCTTCGTTCTCTCCCCCACATTCGAAACAGGGAAATTTTTCCCAACATACCGCTGTATTTAATGATCTTGATGTTCCCATTGTTGATGGTGTGTCCGACCCCGAGTGTGAGAGATCCATTTGGGGCCAGCTGGCAGCACAGTGATGGAGTAACAGGAGGGATGTTTATGTGAGCTGGAAGCAAAAACAGAGGAGAGCAATCAGAAAAGTTGCTCTCAGGCAAAAACTGCAACAGTGAATCAGTTTTATCCCTCAAAGCAAAGCTCACCTTCTTTCATGTTAATTTGGCTCCCGTTAACGTAGAGGGCAGGCCTGTCCTTCGTATGGGACCAGGTGATGCACAGGGTGTACCACTGCAACAACTGGAGGTTGATGTTCTGAGTGGTCCATTCCTCTCCAAACAGCCAAACCACCAAGCGCCCGTCCTTCACCCCCATCCCCAGCTCTGTGTACTGAAACTCAGGATGACGATACATGAAGATTGTCCAAGGTGAGGAACCCTTGACCTAGAGATGATCAGGTAGTTATCATGAAGTCATTAGTCAGAATAACATACTGTTTAAAAGAACAGTTTTTTTCCTCTGCAGTACCTTCAGCTTCACGTTAAGGCAGACGGTCAGTTGCTGCAGGGCGGGGATGAACACCTGAGGCTTTAATATCCAGTGGCTTGATCCAGTCAGGTTAGCCACCTTCCCCCATAGGCTGAGCGACGTCTCTGACATTCAGATGAAAGTATGTTAAAAGTTAAACTTTTTGCGTCCTTACTGCAGGAATCTTTTCATAACATAAATGTGACCGCAAACATTATAGGGATTCTTGACTTTTTGGAACAAAACATAGAAAACCTGTATGTTTTGTCTGTTTGTGTATATCAGGTGTGTCTATCATCGAAGAGAGAGTCGTGTTATCATGATGTCTCTTTGTTCCCCACATAGACTGACTCTTTGGATCTTGGCGTCTCAAGGTTGTAACTCTTTACTGCTTGATTCAAAGGATTTATTTCCATTTCCACTCACCCGTTTGTTTCTTCCTACTTCATTTTGATGACAAAATGACAGATTGTCTTACAAGCAAATGCGCAGTTTGTTTGTCTGCTTTACAGATTTGTTTTTAAAACCAGAATCTACACTGGAAGCTGAGGAATGGAGTAGGTTTTGTCCTTTCGCATCATCATTTTCCATGTAGGCAAAGGATGAGCAAATTGTGCTCATTATTTGTGGAACCTAGAAACTGGACATTTTTTTACACTGAAATGTCCACAACTTTATTCCAAGAAATATTAAGAAAGTTTCAAGACCTTTGAGTCTGAAAATATATGTCTTGTAATGAAAAATGTTTAGGAACTTTTTTCATAAACATGAAAAATTTATTGAGTGTTGCAGAAATTACTACTGGAAAAAAATCCTAACGTCAAATTCAACAAATATAGAAATTTGCTTTTGTGTTTGAGAAGTTCCAATAATAAGTAATTATGCTACCCTGAGTTTACTTCTTAGATTGTCCTGCTTATCCGTGCCTTACTCTGATTTGCTGATAATCCGAATTGTTTGCATTGGTATTTGAGAAAAGCAACAAATGTCATATAGTCGTGTATCTTCATCAATTTCTGTGCAAAAAAAGCAAAAATGTACATCCAGAAATTTGAACAAACTAAAAGTCAGTAAATAATTTACTTGAACACATGCAAAGTTTTCCCATGTTGTCTCCCACAATCACTATTCACATTTCACATGTGTGTGTTTGCTTTGGATTATTATGACATTTTTACAGCTGAAACTGTAGCTTTCTCCTGTGTTTGACTTCAGCCTCGCAGATAGTGACCTTATTGTTAACAAACTGAAATGCTGAAACAGACTTCTGTTTTTGGAGATGCCAAAAACACTTTGCTATAATTGTGTTAGCTGCAAACATTCATTATTGTAGAATAACCTGTGGTTATTGATCACATTTCCTACCTTGCTCTTCAGCCACGACTCGGCTTCTCAGCAGAAGTACAGTCAGGAACAAAGCCAGTTGTTTATGTAAAAATATCATCTCAAATCTAAAAAAAAAGAAGAAATTAATTGTAATTTAATAATAAACACACTTTTAATACATATGGTGAAACATAGCTGTAGATATTTACCCCCACTATTATAAAATAATTTTAATTGACTCTTATCGATCACCTCAAAATAAACCCAGGACATCACAGCTTAAAACAAAGGAAGTTCTTACCGTTAAAACGAATCCCCAGGACAGCAAAAGAAAACCTTTCTCATGCGTTTTCCTTCAGGTTCTCAGCAGCTGCAGCAGCTGATGGAGGGGTAGAGTGGTGTCTGTCTGTGATTGGTTCAGGTTGTGTAATTATGACCACACAATAAAGAGAGAGGAACGCCAGGTGTATGTTCTGTCTGTGTCTTTGTGTAGTTCAGAGAAATCTGAACTTTACTAGATGAAAACCATAAATAGAAATGTTATTGGTTTTGACATCCATCCTGTATACCTATATCAGTACACAAGTTTTAAGTTTTAAGGCAGACAGAAAATGTGTTTTTTCATCAATTTCTCTGATATAAATTTCATGCTGGGGATTCTAAGTGAGCAGATAAAATGCAAAGTTGACAAATAAATGAACCCTATCACAAAAATATTACTTTAGTTTAGCAGTGCTGATGGAGACATTGGAATAATGGAGACGACAGTGGATTTCCCTGCTACTTTAGTCACATAGTAAACCTTAAAAAAGTTTGTGTTACATTGACTTTAACATAAAACCAGCTGAAATACTGACGACAAATCCCAAACTTGTTTTGTAGAAACTTTATTGCATTTCACTTGAGCAACACATTTCAATTTAAGATGAATTTATTGTTTACACAGAGTGAATAAAAATTTAAAAAGCACTCTTATTTTTCTTTGGCAAATAACAAAACATGTTGACATTGATTATTTGACACCAGAATGGTATTAATAAAATTTAAAAACAAACAAGTAATAGGCATTAAAGACACTAATATATTGAACAAAAGAAATACTATTTAAACTATACTGATATATTTATCTCTATTGATTTCTGCAGGATAGTAAACCCAAAAAATGCACTCAAGGTAAACTTTGGTTTTATGCTGGTTGTGTGCTGAATGATAGGTTTCCTTTATCAAAATAGAAACTCATCAATCCTTTTTAAAGAAAAATAGACATCGTCAAACAATCACTCAGCACCAGAAGGTCTCAATGCCTTTCCGTCCTTGAAAGCCAGAGAATTAGATAACAAGTTGAAATGTGGACTTTAGTTGCTGTGTAAAAACAGGCTGAGAGGTTAGGAAACAGAACATTGATTTCTGTCCGTCACTCCTTGTTGCCGCAGGTGGTGCAGAGGATGTCTTTTCCTTCGGCCACGAAGCGTTTGTTGGACAGACTGAGGGAACATTTCTTGCAGTTGAAGCAATATTCATGCCAGGAGCTTCCCTCAAAGTTCACAACATTCACACCTTTACCAAAACCTGTATGGAGAGCAGAGCAGAGACAAAGACTGAGCTTTTTCAACCTGAGTGTGTGTGTGTGTGTGGGGTGGGCGTGTGTGTGTGTTGTCACGGCGGTGCAATATGCTAAAACTCTAAGCTTTCACATTTCTGTTAACACATCTCTTCTTATCATGTGTGTTAAACACCTAATGGAGTTTGGAATGGGATTCATCAATGTTGAAACCTCACTGTATTATGGGGTTTCATAATAATTTGACAGTAATTTCTAAAAACACCCATACTCCTCAAACCTTTGCACATTTTGTCACCTTGTTGCCTCCAAGTTAGTAGATACTTTCCATCCAACATGACTGATCTTAAGCTATCGCACACAGGAAACTAGGCAAACATTTCGGTCTGTGGGTGTGCCTACTTTTCAGATTTTTTATCTGTAAAAAATTCAGAAAACCATGTTTTATTTTTCGATCACATATAAATAATTATATACAAATCATTGTTCAAAAACAGCTGGTTGCAGTTTAAAAGTTCACCACTAAATGTCACTAGTAGCAGCAGCGTCACATCAGCGTCTTAGTGCTTTATAAATAAAATATTTTGTTATTATTACTATTAATGTGGAACACCACTTTGTGAGAAACACTTCAGTTCTTCTCAGGCATTCTTTTGTCTCTGCGACCAGTTTTTGCTGATGTGAACAGCTGCAGGTTTAATCTCACCTTTAATTTAAGTTTACCAAAGGACTATTTGTTTTTCTCTTGTTTTCTGGTTCCCTGGTAACCAGTGGATTGTTGAAAGATAAGATATTTGGTTTTGGAGCAAATTATACTAATCCAGGAGAGAGAAAGGAATGTTTCTAATTGTTTATGAGTTTATAAGACCGTAGTATACAAGGCACCAGCCTTAAGATGTAATCTGTAAAAGCACATTTAAAATGGTTACATTTGATTCTGTTTCGCCATGTCTACCAGAAAGAGTTTCAACTTCACCCAACCTGTGATTGGGTTGTGGCAGGCGCTGCACTTCTTTGCCACTGAGCTCTTGTAGCAGTCGACGCAGAAGACCTGGTCCTGGTGGGTGGTGAAACTAGTCCCAGCCAGAGGCTTGGAGCAGGAGCTGCACACAAAGCAGTGGCTGTGCCACGGCTGCTCTTGGTAGTTCACTCCTCCGGACGTTATTGGCTGCAAACGAAAAGCAAAAGTAGTGTTATGGTCATATTAAGGGGATAATTTAGTCAGATCAGATTCAAAAACAAAAAGTTCCGTCTATATTAAATGAATTACCTTTTTGCAGCTGACACATATCTTTGCAAACTTCTCATCATAGCAGGGGTTGCAGTAAACATCATCTCCTTTAGAGAGGAAACTCTGCGATGCTATGGGTCGTTTACAGCTGCAGCAGGTGAAACATTCATCGTGCCACGAGTTTCCTTTGTATGCCACACTCTCAATGCCTATTGGAGATTAGAAAAAATGCCACATTCTGGTCCAAATGAACTAGAGCAGGAGTGTCCTGTATGCTTTAGGTGTGTGTCTGCTCCAATTAAGCTAATTTAAATGACAAAATTAGTTGGTCATTTAACTAACGACCAAGGGGACTAATGACCTCTGGGTTTCTATACAATTTTCATATAATAATTTATCTTATTTCCAGACTCAAGATTTCAAAGTTGTCCATTTTAAAATGTAATAGTAAAATATATCATTAATTCATGACAGGTTTTTTTCACAACTTCACATATAAAATAGGAAAAAGTAGAATTTAGCATAAAAAAACAGAAGGAAAACCACAAGGAGGGATGGAAGAACAGATACAGAAAGATAGTGAGAAAGGAATGACAAAGTGTACATACAGATGAAAGAAAGAATGGCCAATAAAAGTAATTGAAGAAGAAAGGGCAGAAAGAGTAATAGAACGAGGAAATAAGGGAAAGATACAAAGAAGAAGAAGATGAAAGAAAGAATGACACAAGGAAGAAAAAGAAAGGTAATTAATTTATTTTGTTCTCTTTACAAAGTTAAAGAGAGCAAAGAAGAAAAGACTCCAGGAAGTAATGTGACAGAAGAAAATGGGGAAGGAAGGATACCAGAAAAGAAGAAAAAACATTTAGATAATACAAATATTTTTTTTAAATGTGTTGGAATCACTGAAAAGCAGCAGAAGTTTCAGACACACTGTGATTTGATCCGTGCAACCAGACTATTAGGCCATTTTTTCCAAAGTTTTTCCGTTTTACAGAATAATGTTTTGAATTATGATTGGTCATACCAGCCGGTATGGGTTTATAGCAGCTGTGGCAGCGCGGAGCAGCATCTCTGGCGCAGCACTTCACACACATGATGCGCTCATCCTTGGTGTTGAATGGCTCCTTGGCCAGAGGCTTGTAGCACTTTGTGCAGCGGAAACACTCCTCATGCCAGTGACGCCCTTTGTGGCTCAGCTCCTGGTGGAGGAAAACGGGAGTTTCTCAAGCGGTACGTGGAGAAGTACAAACCCAAACCCGTTCAAATCCATCTGGAGAACACACCTTTGTCTCCACTGAGATGGGTCGGTGGCATTCTGCACATGAGTTGGCGCAGAACTTTGTGTGACAGCGAACACACACCGGCCTCCCCTCGCTTCGAACAAACCGCTTCCCGCCGAGGTCCTCCCGGCAGTAGAAACAGTGGGAGCTGTCTGCCATCGTCACAACGATACAACGTCGGGCCTAAAGCAGGAAGAGCAGCAAAATACAATGTCAATTTCTATTGACATTAAATCAGCTTTTTAAAATTATTACAGAAACCTAATTATTGTCTTGTACCAATAATTGTGTCTTCGTGAGTGATTCTTGAATTACTTTTGTAAATATGTGTTTTGTTTTTTAATCATCACTGTTCCCAGCCTTGTATAAGGATAAATCTTGCCCAAAATGTCCACACAGAGGCGCTGTTGGTACACTTTATAGGATCAATTTCATTACTACCTCTGCACTAAAGCAATGCCACAGAGAAAGATTTGTATGCGCAACTCTTTTGCGTCAGGCAGCTTAGATGTGCAGCTGGTTCTTATTTCAGGTAACTTATCTCTGAAGACGCTCATAAAAATGTTCATAAAACGTTATGGTTTGCATGAGTGTCACAGAGAAGCAAAAGGTTCATACCCTTTGATCAGATAAAGACTCACTGAGCTGAAAAAGTTGATCTAATAAATCATTCATCATACAGATGAAAAATATCTTCCAGCAGTCAAAAGTGAGTTAAGCTTTGAGAGTTAATGTTTATCTGCTGTGGCTCCAACCTTTATAAGTTTTTTGTCCAGGTTTAATCCAAAATCAGCTTTTTGTTGAGACTCTTGTGGTTTTTCATCGTCTGAACATCGCGGCTTGTGAATCCTTCAGTGCTTTTATTCATTCTTGTCTTGACTTTTTTTTTTTATTCAATATGTTTAGCAGACAGGCTGCACAGTGGCGCAGTTGGTAGAGCTGCTGCCTTGAGCAAGAAGGTTCTGGGTTTGATTACCAGCCCAGGGAGTTTGCATGTTCTCCCTGTGCATGGTGGGTTCTCTCCGGGTTCTCCGGCTTCCTCCCACAGTCCAAAAACATGACTGTCAGGTAAATTGGTCTCTCTAAATTGTCCCTAGATGTGTGTGCATGGTTGTTTGTCCTGTTTGTCTCTGTGTTGGCCTGCGATAGACTGGTGACCTGTCCAGGTGACCCTGCCTCTCACCGGAACATGGCTGGAGAGGTACCAGCAGCTCCTGACCCCAGTAAGGGACTAGGATGTAATGAAAATGGATGGATGGATGTTTAGCAGACACTTTTTAGATCGTTCTGGCAGTTTTTTCAGAGCTTCACCAACTTTGATCATCTCTAAAATCTATTAACACCGAGGTTAGATTATCTGCACTCAGATTTTTAAATCTGTGTTTGCACGTTACAAAAAATGTTTTACTATCTTTTTCACTTCCAGTTTAATAATCACAGGTTGTGATGTGGCCCATTTCTGATATTTAAATCTATTTATTTTTTGCCGTCACTACCTACAAAATGAGAAAAACGATCAAACTAAAAACATAAACACCCACTCAATAAACTAAAATTTTATTTAAAAAAAAAAAAATTTACTTCAGTAACCCACTTCATAAGTAAAACACATTTCATTGAACAATAAAGAACAGCTTTATTGTTATAATGATTTTTCCACAGCCAATTAAAACATGATTAAAGTTTAGATTATTGCATCAGATTAGATTATTGCATCACATTTCGATGCAGAAATGTGGGCTTAATAGTAAAATAAATACTTATTTAAGGGATAACAAACCAGCATCATTGAATTTTAAAATTAAATAAATTCAGCAACCTTCTGAAAAAGGCTACAGGATCATTTCTAAGGTGTTGGGCGTCCACTGAGCAATGACACAGCAGAGTGACAGCCATTATCTATATTTAAAGAAACCATGGTGGTCATGTGACCACTAATGGAGCGGCAGAACTGCTTACCTTACTTTAGAAGAAAACCCAGGACAACTTCTAAAGCTCTGCATGCCTCATTTAAAGTCAGTTAAAGTCAGTGTTATTGGCTCAGCATGAAGGTTTGTCAAAAAATAAGCATCTCAGATTGCAGTTACTTTTTCACACCACTGAACTGGATCATCTCCCACGAAGCGTTGTGACTGAAATCTCTGTGCGTCTATAATGTTGCAGATCCTCTGGTCAGCTGAGCAGTCGCTGCTCTGCATTCCCAGCATTTTTCTTTAATCATTTGTTACCAACATTTTGAGAACACAACTCCCCAGTGTTTTCGATCATTATGTCATTCCATTGTGTTTACAGTCAGCTTTCTGATCCTCTCCACCATTTCCTTCACAATTCATAATATTCAGAAGTGGGCAGAGTAACCACAAACTGTACTCAAGTAAATGTAGCACTACAACATATTTTTATTCAAGTAAAAGTACAAGCAAAAGTATTTGGTAAGAACTTTACTGAGTAACAGATCAAATTATCATTTAATATTTAAAAATGTCATAATCAGACTCACCAAAATATAAAGTAAAGCGGAAACTTGGTATTTTAAGGACCAAAAATGACAATAATTTATGTTAGTGACAAAAAATAACAATCAGGCAAAAAAAAATAAATAAATAAGTTTCTTTCAATAAAAAACTCCTGAAGCTGTAACAAAAACTGCAGCTGTGTGTCTATGTCTGGTGAATGTTTGTTTCAAACATGTTTGTTCCTTATTCAGTGAGAATCCAGATGTTTTACTCAAGTAAGAGTAGTGGTACTTCATAATAAAATTACTCAAATAAAAATAAAAAGTACAGCGTAGTATAAATACTCCATAAAATAAAGTTTTTCAGAAAAGTTACTCTAGTAAATGTAACTAGTCAATGCCCCACCCTGGTAATATTATGAAATTGTCCAAAATGTTCATCTAAATGCTTTCTCTCTGTAAAAAAACGTACTTAGTTTCCCATCGTATAAAATCCGCTGTGTTTAAAATATTCCATTTAAGTAATAAATTTCCTTCACAGAGAACCAAAATCACCATGTTAAACACCATAACTCTGATCACAGAGCTGTGATTACAGGGTTAGGACTTCAAATGGTAAATAAAACACTTTGAAGTGAAAATCACAGCTGTAGAAAAGGCATAAAAAAAGAACAAGGATGCGGTTAGAGATGCTTGCAGCCTGTTCCCTTGGTTATTTCCCGCATCAAATTCACGCTGGCTGGCTGCAAGGAATTCTCCCAAGCTGCTGCTGCAAGAGAGAGAGAGCTGTTTGTGTCAGCAGTGAGGTGAACGCACGAAGGAATGCCTGGTATGACGTGTGGTGAAATCTGCTGACAGAGCTTTGATGGACCCTACACATAAACGCTCCACGTATTACACGAACCATTCCCACAATCTATCAACTTCTTCTGGTCGGAGCAACTTGGTTGGAGCAGATTGAGGAGGAGGAGGTTCTCGTCAAGGAACAAGACGGTACCCATACGTTTGAAGCTGGGGAACAAATTCTCAGTAAAGCATGCAAATGTTTAGGTTTGGTTTTTGGCTTTCGGGACTCAGGTTACATTCGGGGACAGATGACCATGGTAGCTTTTAAGACTTCTGTTACACGATTTAGGTGGCTGAATAAAGCTAGGAATAGAATCACATAATTTACCAGTGAGTAATTTATGTGTAAGCATGTTGTATCTAGGTCAAAATAAAAAAAACTGATGTCATTGTCATCTCTAACTTGAATTAAAAAAGGGCTCCTGGTTCTTTGATTTTTTTTTATTTTTATAGTATAAAAGACTAAAATCAATACCAACCGTCAACATCAGTTTTGTTCTTTAACAAATACATGCAATAATGTCATCAACAATATTTAATTCATGCAACAACAACAAAAAGCCTTTAAGAGTAAACACTTTATTACGTTAATGTTAGCTGTTTGTTTTGACATTGCTCAGTCATGTTTTAGGTGTTTTTTAAAAGATGTGCACTTGAAGGTCTGATGTGAATTACATCTGCACATGTGCAGTTTTATTTGGATGAAGTCATTTCAAAGGAATTTTTGTTCCAGATTATTTCCTTTTCAATGTTCTTGGCTTGGAACATTGAAAAAAATCACATTGGAATTAGTGTCATGAGTTTCACATTTCTTGCATTTGTCATGTGTCTCTCCTCCCTTGTTTTCTGAGTGGTTGTGTTTTTGCAAACGATAGTATGAGGAAAAACTTCTCCATAGACAAGGCTCTGGAATTTGAATTAATTTGAAATTATTTCTAAATAAGTGTGGACAAAATAACACAGTATCTGTGTAAATAAGACGTTTGGTTTTTTTTATTAAAAAACTGTCATTTTTTTCTAATACGATGCATATTTTTGCAGAAACAATCTTAATTTTAGAAAGTTAAAATGATGCAAGTTCAAAATCAGACAACTAGTAGAGTAATTCCAGGTAAAGTGCAGTAAACTCCACTGAGATTTCTAAAGATTTGGTCTTTAACTAATGTAGCGTTAACCAGATTAAGACCAGACTGCAGTCTCTTTGACAGGTCAACCACAGCTGCATACTAGCAGATTTAAAGATTGTTTTTGCACATCTTGACATTACTTTATTAGTTGCCCCATAGAAATGATAAACTCTCTAACAAAGTCAAAAAGTCTAAAAAAAGTAGTACAGTATAACTTTCTCAGCTACTCAGAGCTGTTTTAGCTCCAGTTATGTGTCTGAGGTTGAATGTGTTACTGTGAGCAGAAGTAACAAATGCCTTATTTTGTGGTGTCTCATGCATAGACAATAGAGCAATAAACTGGAGCTGACATCACTGTGAGTGGACTCAAGTCTTCTGTTTAGTTATCTGCTAATTTATTACTTATTAAAGGAAAAAGAAGACACTTTGTTTGTAGAGTGGGTGAGGCACCTCATCCATTTAGTGTAGACAGTAGACAGAAGATACGGCTGGCTTCCTGCTTTCTTTTTACCCTCTTTTCATTCAGTCTTCACCTCTGCTAACTGTCAAAAAAGTATTTTGCATTATTACCTTTTAAAAAAGGAGAAAGTGTCAGGCTAAAATGAAATACCGCATAGTTTTAAATGCTGCAGACCTCAAGATGATGAATGACAGTCAGCAATGTGAAAATCTTATCTGATGGGACTCAAACAATGGCTGACAAGAAGCCAATATCCACACAGGTGGGGGCAAAACAAACGGGTACATCGTCGCGGCTTGCCTGTGTTAAAATAAAGGTGGTTTAAAAACACTTTTTTGTTGCCCACATAATGGTTAACTTTGTATTTTTTCTTCAGGCACGCCCTCAGCAAACAGTTTATGTCAATCTCTGCTTTTCTAATTGACTCGGCTCAAGGTAGAATTGCAGTGAGTAATCTTGGGTTCAGATCTGACTTTAAAATAAGATGTGTTTCAGTTATTGGTGTGAAACTGTGGAATGAATTGAATGGTGATTTTAAGTTGTGTCCTTTCTTGGTGAGCTTTAAAAGAGCTTAAAAATGTAAAATGATAAAACCTTACGCTGTTAGGTAGATTTATATATGTATTGTGAAGATGTCTTGGTAGGTTGTTGGGTATAAAATAGGGTAGGCAAGAATCAGCTTGGCTTCAGCCTATTCCTTTTTTGGTAAATTAAGGGTTTGTTTATTGTTTTGGATTTTGTATTTTTTGTTTCCTGTATTTAATGTAGACAATTTACCAAAATAAGTGAAGTGAAGCTGACATTCACTGAAAATTGCTGCAAGATTTAATGTGAAATTTGAGATTCAGGGATACATGGCTGAAGAGTGTTTTATTGCTGATTTTTACCTTTTCTTGGATAATACATAATCCTCTTTGTCTGTCAAGGTTGGATTAAGTCCTTAAGAAATAAAGATGGCAGATTTTGGGTGTTTGTGTGAAATCCACCTGAATTCCTGGAATCTTCTGTTTTGCATTTCGCTTAAAATTTGACTGTAACTAGACTAACCTAAAGTCTTGCATAAAAGTCATATGATTTTGCTGTGACATGTCCAAAAAGCTGACATCATGTCATTAACGTTAGAACAATATGTGTGACAAAATATATTGTGCAAGAGACATGTCAAGAAAGAATGACGCTAGTTTAATGTGACTTTACAAATCATGTGTGCGTGTGCGTGCATGTGCGCATGTATACGGGTGAGTTGGTGCGTGCATGCGGGTGTGCATGTGTGTGTGTGCTGGCATGAGCTTATTGCTGAAGAATGTGGTGGAAAAACTAAGACAGGAAGTCTCCATCAGAACTTTGAGACTGGCACAATCCAGCTACACACCAACACACACTGAAGTGTTTAACCTGACTTTTTTTAGCTCACTGTTTGCGTCCCCATGTCATTAATCCTGAGTCTTCATGGCTCATTCAGCCTGAGCTGCAGGAGGCCGCAAAGGTCAAACAAACACTTGGGGTGGAAACAGGTTAAAGCAATTGTCATATGCAAGGATTTTCTGGCATCTCAAACACAGTCAAAGAACTGCAGGGGTTAAATTATAGAAGAAGTCTATGTTTTTTTACTTGTTTGAACTTTAGACGAAAACATCTGACAAGAGGAATCATGCCAGAAGACCGTTTCTAAATCATCCAGTCATGCAGCGGATTGCAAAAGAGAGAAATGATGCATCTTTTGTTCTGCAGTATGGAAATAAAAAATGGATTGATTGAATTTGTAACAGATTACAACTTTTTATACAGATGTAACTTTGTACAGAGTTCAGTGATTTGTGTTTTGTTCATTTCACACTCAGGTCTGTATATTCTAGTTTAAAAAGTAGCAACTTAATTTTAAAACAGCTTAGATAAATGGAGGTGGTGACAGCCCCAACCTGTCTTTTGTAAAGCCAGCAGACAAGCAGTTTCCTTCTCAGCCTTTACTCCTGAACCAAAACTACCACAATCTTTCAGCAGACAGTCTTTTTCCCAAACATTCTGTGTGACAAAACACAACTTTGGTCAATCTGCTGTAAAACAAGTTCACGGTTTGAACAGTTGCTATGTGTGGCAATTTAAAGGCAATGTGTCCATGCTTGCTTGCTGCTAAGTTTATTTATTTAGGTAATTTTTGACTCAAGTACTTAAAAGATCCTGCAGCCTCAGTGGAAAATTATCAGCAATTTACTGCAAGGGATCCTATCATCTTCCTTGGAATAAATTTCTTTTCTCACTGATATCAAAGAGTGCTGATTTGTGGTTTGCCCTTGCCAGTTTTTTTTATGAGGGCTCAATCACGTGTAATCAAGTCAGGAGCGCTGCATGAGGGATTTATGGAAAGCTGATTGGTTTCAAAGTTAGCTAAATACATCTTTATTTTTGCTTGAAACCATCAAATGCATTATTATCAAAACTCACTTTAAATACAATAGCAACTACTCAGACGTTTGACAGTATCTTTGTTTTTGCTTTGCCCTGCTCTTTTCAGCAACTTGGCAAAAAATACTGACAACTGTACAATTACTTGAGTGCCATGCAAATTACAGCTGTCAGCTGGCATTCTTCACGAGCCTCATGTCTTGCCTGAAATAGCCTAGCAACAGTAGCAAAAGACAAAAATATTAGCATGTGCTAGCTAGTGAAAAAATATCACAAATTCCAGTGACTGTCAGCAGTGTTAACCAAACACTTAAAAACCTCATGTCTGTTCATTGTGGAGTTTGATAGTTATTTGAAAACATTCAGCTTTAGCATTTGCAAGCTAGCAGAAGATTTACCTCTCAAATTTCTTTAAGAATTTTTGTGACAGCAACCAGTTCAGAAATCTAGCATTTTCTATCTAACAGAATATATTCTTCACATGCACAAATTTGTAAAGAATGCATTTGACAGCGCTGTGTATTTCTATAGTCAACCTAGCCTTTACATATAAAGTTGTTTTAAATATATATAGAGATATAAACATGCATAGCAATGACTATTTAATCCAAATATTTTCTTTACATAGTCATGAGAAAAATGGTTTTAACTGGATATTATGGCATTTTCGTGTAGTAAAAAGATTAGGGATGTGTTCTTGCTGAGAGTGTACATCATACGGTTAAACATTCTAAGCAGCACAATGACACAATAATAATCAGCAACATTGTGGTTTCTGTGCGCCATTTGATCCAATACTTGAAATATTCAGAGCGAGGTTTGTAGGCTTGCTTTAACTACCCACCATCACACTGAGAGCGTTCCCACCCGATTCCAATCATGCAATGTTAAAAATAAATACACAAGTGTTTGAAACTAATCAACAAGTTCAACCAAACATTTGTGCAACACATAACCCCACAATGGAAGATCAGAATAATTGTTTTATCTGGCTCTGGTGAGTCCACATTCCAGTAGAACAAGAGATCTGAGCCGTTCTCTAAGATGGAAATGATGGCTTTAGCAGAAAGTTAACTCATCCCACTTTGTCTTGAGTTACAGTCTCTTGTCTCGGTTCCAGATTCCCCTGTTTGTGACCAAGAGGTCTTGAAAAAACTGATAAATCTATGTTTTTATTCAAGTTTCTTTGGTTTTTGTGATATTTTCAGAGAGAGAGTCTGGCCACAATTCTAAAGCAGCCTTGACTGACGGCATTTCAAAAGTTTAAAGCGTGATGTTGAATTTAATGTTAATTTTTTTTTTTTATCTCAGCAGTTTTCTTGGCTCCACATTGTTGCAGTATCCTTGTAAATCATAGTATTAAACCATTCCTCCAGTTGTATATTCGGTAATCATTTTTCCTTTAAAAAAACATATCCATACATAGGACGATTTTTAGAGAACATTCCCTAAAACTGTTCATGTACTTCTGTGCTATTGATACACATTTTAATTATTCTCAACTAGCTGAAAGGGAATGTGAAATCTTTTCATTGAAGTGCCAAAAGTCAGGGGAGTGGATAATCTTCATGTTCTGATCTGTTGAGTATTAATTTACAGCTAGTAAATGATCAGTAGAACTTGCCTGGTTGAGTCTAACTAAATTTAAAAGCTCCTGTAGCCACAAAAAGGAACACCACCAACCTCGTCTCGCTTCCTTTTCTTATATCCCAATTCTGGAAATCATGCAAAACAGATTGTTTTAGTAACACTCTGCCAGGTAGGTGAACAAAATGTTGTTTCAAAGCTTTCTTTAGCAATAGTTTCCACTAAGACACATACGGTTCCACCTAGAATCATCGGACATGCCTTGTAAGTGAACATTTTATACCAACAGGGCATGAATTACAATCTGGTTTTACTGAACATAAAGTTACTCAAATCTATAAAACTGATGGCAGTTACCATTGGGGTAGCTTTTTGTATTAATTTAAAGTGTTGGTTCCATGAAACTATCATTAAATGCTGCATTTATATTCCAAGCTTTGATAAAATGTAAGTATTGCATACTTTTTAGACACGTGATTGAACAACTGTGACTTTGTGAAGTAATTTAATTGATATTTGAAAGCCAAAGAATGGCAATAAATACATATCACAGCATATCTTTATGAGATATTAAGTCCATATCGTCCATCGCTGGATGATGACTTTCTCAGCTAAAAACTTAAAGACTGTTTCTTATTATAAAGGTTAAGCAACAAGAGGAATGGCTCAGTTCCTCTTTTGCATGTTGGATGCGTTATATTTTGAAAAGGATATTTTATTCCACACAACTGTAGTATTTGCACTTCAACTCACTTTAAGTGAAATTAGTCTCGGAAACTAATACCGTTTCACGATCATTCTGAAAAGTATTTTTTTCTCTTTGTGTCTGAATCTAGTGTTTTCACTCAAAACAGTCCTCTTTGCTATTTTTTTGTTGTTTTTGTTAATTAGTCATGTGTCATCAAAGACAACTGTTTTTCCAACATCACTTTGAAAATATTTTTGCTTTATTCTGTATTAGCTAACAGTCTGCATCACGGTGGAGCCGCTCTGCTGACTTGCAGAAGGAAGGTCCCAGATTGAATTCCCAGTCTGGGCTTTTCCTACATCATTCTTTACTCTTCTGCATGTTCTCGATGTGCATAAATGGTTTATTTCCAAGTACTCTGTCTGCCTCCCACAATCCAAAATCTTTTAAGATTGTTAGGTTATTGATTTCTATAAAATTGAGTAGGTCCATAAATGGTTCTGTATCTCCGCGTTGCCTTGTGATTGACTGGCAGCCTTCAGAGGGTGTAACCCGCTTCTCACCCAATGACTGCTACACACCCACCCCTCCGTAACCCTGCAAGGACAAGTGAGTATAGACAATGGATGGATGGAGACTTGTGATTGCTTACTCATCCCCCTGCTTCTGTCCCCTGTTGCATAATGCACAGCAAAAAAATATCGCCCAAGACGTGGCGACAGACTTTAATGGCTGCAAGTCAAGAACAACAAACAGAAGAAACCTTAAAGCTTCAGAAACCCATCAAAGATTCCACTAGAATGTAATTTGGGAATAATACAAAACACACACACACACAGCTTAACCATATTTCAATTCTGACCTTTTAAACATGACATAAGACAAGTATAGTTTTATACTTTATGTATAAAACTATACATAAAGTTTTATGGGGCTACGCATGTCTTTTACAGAACTGGATTAGTTTAATACAGCAGACTCCGGCTTTAATTTATAACACTCTGTGGCCCTTTGATGTGGGATCGGACTTGCTCATTACTCTGCAACATCTCACAGTTTCATATGGGTGTTTGCCTTGACAACATTACTTAAAATCTGACCCTTCATCCACCTGTTTAAAGGTAACTGTAGGTTTATGTCTACAGTATTAACCAATTAGTACTGTAGACATACCAATATTATCGTTATAAAAGGGTAATATTGGATTCCTACTGTAAAGTACAGAGCAAAAACAGATGTTGAGTTAAGCAGAAAGAGGCCACAGTGAGGCCATGCGCGTCACTTAAATGCTTATGGATTTAAACACTCACACACAGTCAGGGGAATGCAATGAAAAATAGCAGTGCAGGAATTTTAATTGACCTCTGTGAAGCATTTTTAGTTTTAGTGGTTCCATCATAGGATGGGGGAAAAGGAGACTTCCTAACTGGAAACAGATTTCAGGAGCAACTTTAACAAGTCAGCACGCACACACACACGCACACACACACACACACACGCCCGCACACACACTTACAGAGACAGACAGACAGACAGCCAACGCCCCGAACTTGTTAAAGTCTTTAGTTTCCTCTCCGGCTATCAAAATGCTGCTGTAGCGATGCAGCGTGTATGAGGTCATAACTAACTAAATAGGAAGACAGAGTTTGTCTCACATTATCTGTTACTCTCTGTTGGATGCTTGTAAACAAACAAGATACCACTTATTAACCTATTGAACTAAATATTACATTTCCTCAAACATCTTTAGGCTCTTGTAAAAGCACAGCCTGCAGTAACTGGTCCGTTCTGCTAAACCTGTTTTAGTTGGGGATGATGCACAGTTCCAGCAGCTAAAAGTAAGCGACACGCTGCAGAGATCTTACCCGGGCTCAGAGTGACGTCTGCGGCGTTGAACGAGCTGCTGTCCGGTTCCGGAGGCTGCGGAGCTCCGCTTCCTCAACACCGTCCCTGGTTTTAAAGGCAGAGTCGGACCCCGACAGCAAAGCCAGTCTCTGAAACGAGGCGGACAGTGCCACCTTCAAAATAAAAGACAGTGCGCTCCTATTGCACGGAGGATTGTCAAAATAAAAGCACGTTCCTAAAAACTGGAATTGCCATCTCATCTGTAAGCATTTGATCTATATTCCAAAGCAGGCTTATTGTGTTACCTAAAAGTTAGGCACTATAAAATCTGACCCCCTGTCAGCAATTTATAAGAAGTGTGTGTTTCCTCATACACCACATTGTATTGGTCCATCACTTCAAATCCCAATCAGATACACTGAAGTTTGTAATTGTAACATGACAAAAATATAAGTCCAAAGTACGAACAATTCAGCACAATCTGTGTCAGCTTCAAATGTGATTTTATTTGTCTTCACACCTGCAGGATGTTAAACTGATGATACAATTACTTCAGGATTACAGTTTGCCTCTTAGAAAGTAAATAAAACCTGTGTACTCAAAAATACAGTTTCCACAATCAGCAGAAACATCAAACATTTTTTTTTATATTCCCAAGTAGATAAATGTGAGAACACAGATGGAGAAACGCGGAAACTCAAAGCACATTCAAAATATCGCCTAATGAAACCAGAAACACATGCTCAACCTTACAGATGACACTTTTTTACTGACGTCACAGTCAACTTTCACTTCTATAAAAATAAGAAAAAATGTCCTTACGGAGTTAGATAGTTCAACAAAACCTTTTGACTGATGTCAGAGAAGAATAAACAATTTTAAAGAAAGTGCAGAGTATCATAAGTAAAAAAAAAAAAAAACTTCCCTTTTGTTCCTTTTTCATCCATTGTCAGTGAAAGTTTAGTGACTTTTTTCATGTCACTTCATCTGGAAGCTTTCTCAAAAAATACACTATAAGAGCCATGTTATTGTCTGTAAATGTAAGTATTCAATCTTTCAGATTCACAGACAAAAGATTTAACAGTAAAAGCACAGACAGATGGGAAAACTGTAGTTAAATTATACTGGGAACACTGTAGTATCTGGCATCAATCAGATGTGAGAGTTATATAGGGTCATCTTACTGCACATGAGCCAAACAAAATATGTACAAAAGCAGTTCCTGAATAGGCACTTAAGTTCGAAACAGTTCAGTCAGCCTCTTTTCATCAATGGTGACAACAAATCACAAAGACCTGGTCAGTACTTTTTTTTTGTTCTTTTTTTTGCATTTTTTTAAGAAACTTCAACCAGATGGAAGCAGTAAACCCAGAAACAAGCATTAGCCCTAATAATACCTATAAAAAATCTGATCACACATATTAAAACAAACACACAGGGAAGATCTGGTTGGGAAGTAAAAAGTAAAAGCATATGCTACAGTTCGGGAAGGATACAAACTCCTGGAATAAATAAATATCTCCATCCTCCTTCAAGAAGACTTCAATGCAAAAGGTTCCATGTGGGAAAAATTTTGTGCGCTTTTATTTATTTTTAATAAAATGAGGCGCTCACTACCTGGCAGCAATGATTGAAAATCTACACAATAAATAATAAATAGAAAAATAATAATTACAGATATCAAGAATTTTTCTGTTAAATAAATAAATCAGTAGTTAAAAAGATTCAAGATTCAAACAGGTGGGTAGTGCTAAAACTTGTCTCAGTGTCAATACGTTACGTAGTGTTGCTCCTTTGACCTTCACTCAGATGTTCACATAAACTCATCATGTGCATCATTCATTTTGGGCTTTCAGTGATGCAGGTGAATTCAACAAGTTTGAAAACCAACAGTCCAACACTCAGCACCATACTGCCATCTCCTTGCTTGTTAGATGGTACAATGATCTTTAGCTTAAGCAGATCAATATTTGTCTTGTCTGGAAATAAAACTTTTCTCAAGTAAATGATCCAAAGCACACATCAAAACTGGTTTGGAAATAGATAAAGTTGACCATCATTAAGCTTCTAAAAAGGTATTTCTCTGCATCTCATGGACTATGGCTTCACTGTTGAGTACATTCTGAAAAACAGACCAATTTAAATGATTTCTACTACTTCTAATAAAACGAGGGATCAAATATGCAGTCAGATATGCCAGAAACTAAAATTAAATAGCAAGTAGTTTTTCTGCAGCTTACTAAAAGGCATTATTACGCAAAATATTAGAGAGAGTGCATGTCTATATTCAAGCCTTGTGTTGATCCAAGATAATTAACAAGGGGAGCGTAAGTTAATAGTTCCATAATCATTCCACCCTGGAAAAAAAGGTTCAAATACATCTTAAGATCCAAATAAAATGACGATAATGCAGATGATGAGTAAATGTAAACTTCTTGGTTGAACTATATGTACCAAATATTCGTACCGCTTTCATTAAACGGTATTTCTATTTTTATCTGCTGAGAATCCCAACCTTCATTTGAGGAAGTTACAACAAACTGAGAGAAAAAGTTAACATCAGGTGGAAAAACGACTAGTTTCCCAAATGTAGTGTGGATAATTTTCTGAGTGGTTGTGAACTTTAAAATAAATAATTGGTTAAATACAGACGAAATCATTAGAGGGAGCATAACCCAAGAAAACCCAACATTTACACCAGTTTTAGTGGTTGACCAACACACACAGAGACAGTTGGAGCTTTAAGAGACCACAGTAGTAAAAATGAATCACCTCAGATGACAGCCACTCACTGAAGCCTGCTGTAGAGGGCAGACTAAGGATTTTAGTCTACATGTAGTGCATTAATAATTAAGATCACAAGGTTCTACCAACATGTTGAGCTGAGTCAAGCACGGCTCATATCGGAAATGGTGAAATTGATTTCCAACTGCTTTTTAGACACAATACTGGTCCAGTCAACACTGAAATATTAGATCAAAGACTGATTCATCTTATATGTGAACTACGTTTTGATTTAGTTTTTTCTTTTGCAACAGAAACATCAAACCCCATCTTACAGTCTGTGCCTGTGAGGTTCGGAGAGTGGGGGCGAGGGCGGAGGTGGGAGGGTGACGGTTGTTGGGGGCTCCACCGGGTCGTCCATCGGCAGGACAAGCCTCGTGCCGCGGATTGCCACGTCACGCTCCGCCGGGTCCAGCTCACCATCCCGGCTATTGTTGAACGGCCCGACGCCGGAGTGCTTGGGGTTGATGGTGCGGGACCCGGATGCGTCGGTGCTGACGGTGACATCGGCGTACATGGAGCTGACGTTGGCGTCGTTCAGGATGAAGTCAGAGTCATCGTCGCGAAGCGGCCCTTCGTTCTGAAGGCAGGAAAAGTGAAATGTGCTGACTACTGTATATCTAGGGATATTAGCGTTTTTCTTGCTGGACTTTTTTTTTGAGCCTATTAAATTCAAGACTCTGTAAACCTGTAGAACCCTAAGAAATAAATAATGACAGTAAAGGAAAATACATAAATTTAATCATTAAAACCAATGTTATTTTAGCAGGAGATGCTTGTTGCTTCACTATTGTAAATAAATCATTTATAGATTTTTCTTACAAATGTTTGTGTAAATATCATGACACTGTGCTAAGTTCACTTGTTTATCTGAGCTCTAATCTTTTAGCATCATCGTTAATCTGAGATGTGTTGCTACTTGGGTTTGAATGTGCTGTTAAACTGCTACTAATCAAACTTCATGTGCAAACCTCATAGGCCTGTGGACTGGTGAGGCATCGTGCCAGGGGGCCACAACAAGCCGGCAGAGTAGCAGTGAGAGGGGGCCCGCTGTGAGTCAGGAGGGGCTTCAGGTAGCTGAAGAAGAGCTTCGGTCAAGGACTTAATTCATCAAACACGCGAATCTCCAATGGAAACGGCATTCAGTGTCTTTAGCATTTATAGTTTCACTAATATTTCCCAATACAATGATTTTAGCAACGTTATTATACAGAATTAATGTCACTATTATGCTTAACAGGACAAATGTTGATTTTTGAAGAGTAAAATCATTGCCTGTTCAAGTGAATTAAGTTTGCTTTCAGTGGTTTCAGTGTAAGAAGAAACATATATTACCCTATTGATTAAATAAACAAAACATTGGTCACTAGGAAACTAAATTTGTAAAATGAAAGACTTTCATACATAAAAAAACATTAATATATCCTTGGGAGAAAAAAAAGACCGTGTAAATCTTCAATATTGAAAGCTTGTGAAGAGCACCCCCTAGTGTTGAAGTAGAAGTCAGCATGACTTCAGAAAGAGATCGGCAGGTTAAAGGATACTTGTGGTCGAAGTTATACCAGATCCTGAAGGGCCAGGCGCTCTCATGCTTGGTGCTTCTCCTCTGTGACCCATCCAACACAGCTGAACTCTGGAGAGCACAAAACTGCACTTTAGTTAAAACCTATTTCATACATTCTACAACAGCAGGTTCTCAAACTTTTTAGCCAGAGTTCCCCACTTTAGGTGAAGCATATTCTCTGGCTTCCTGTCACAATATTATTAAAAAGTAGGTGAAGTTTAAGTCTTAAAATACATGAACAGCAGAAGGTGGTTCTGTAAAGTACTGACTTCAGAAGGATGGATTAAAATCCATCTGACATTTCTTTAATTGTTATTCATGAGAAAAATCTAAATCATGAACATTTTACTTCATAATTTTTGAGCTAGTCCAACATAAAATTCTTACAGAATACACTGATGCTTTTATGTGCATCATGAGCAAATGTGAGTGAGTTCAAGAGGTATTTAGACTTTTGCAAAGCACTTCATAAGAAACTAAACTGTATTCTGTAAAAGAACAAGTTTAGTGAAGTTCTTGGGTAGAAATATCCACTTCCTTCATTACTGAGCTTCTGATGTTGCTTAACTCAACACTGAGGCTTTCTTCAACAGACCCACCCTGCTTTTCTGTCACTTCCTCCTCTATCAATAGATGCATAACATTTCTATGCTGGTAATTGCCCATGACAGTTCTTCCCCTATTTAAAGCAACACACCTCACATCAGGAAACACTTCTTTCTGTTGAAGCGATAAACCTGTCCTGTAATGATAATCAGATGGGGTGCACCAGTATATGCTGTGCTCAATAAGCTTGCTTTGAATCGCAATGTCCAGTCACAGTGGAATAATTTATTTATTGATCATGCGACATTAGTTCTACTGACAAAAGCATTAAAAACTAAATAAATATCAATAACCATGTTTTGTGCCTGCACTGATACTGGTTCCTCCGTATGTGGCGCAACCCACACTTTGAAAACCACTGAACTGCAGTAATTACTTACAGAATGCTCTTGATCAGAATCCACTCCCACTCTGAAAAGAATCGGAATAGGAACACAGATGTAATAAACTGTGTAGAAACAGCAGCAGAAACAGATACAAGTAGATAGCCAGTCTTACGGTATGCTCATGAAAGACAGCATGGGCGTAGTGCCCCCTCCACAGATCCACACGGTGAAGAAAACAATCAGCAGGGTGGTCGAAAACATCATCTGACGGGCGTAAGTGGCTGTGTCCCGGATAGACAGAGCGAAAGTCATCGCTCCACGCAGACCTGGAGGGGGCAGGAGAAACAGTGAGACTGAAAGTCTGTGTTTATAAAACTGGGTTAATCATGTTGTGGGAACAGAGTCACACTTTATGAAGCCTGCATTGAAAACAAGGACAAAAGAAGCCCCTATAAACACTAAATCTATTATCACCTTGGCACTGATAGCATAAGTCTGATGTAAAGTGCTCTAACAGGTTGTCTAAAACATGCTGTTCATCTAAAAAAAAGATCATCTCTGCACCTTATACGTTTGTGGGGTTTTTTTTAGTATTTTAGTTTTTCTCCATTTGAGGGTTCACATTTGCCACTCACCTGCAAACATCATAACATGTTGAAAGTTCATTCCGATCTTGTTTCTACGGCCCAGGTTGAGCAGGAAGGACAAGGGGTAGATGTTTGCAGCTCTGCCCAGAAATACGGCCAACTGCACGCAACACGGTCAAGGACACAACTCGGTGTGAAAAAAACCAACACAGCAGGTGGAAAACAGCAGAACGGAAAGTATTTGTGGGTTGAAGCACATTTAAAAAACCCCAAGCTAAATGTCTGACTAATCTGTCTTTTTATGTGTGCTTTCAATTTCCATTTTGGTTTCCGTTGACAGGAAATTAAATTATAAGCCGAAGTGTTTCACTGATAGCTTTTGGACATGCAAATATTTGGTGATGGTTGATGCAGTCAGGTCTGTCAGTTCAATGCTTCTTGGGAAGGGTTATTGCGTGTGTGCTGATCCAATGCAGAGCAGAGTGAAGGATACGAAGGCTCCGATGATAAACATCGGGTTGAAAACGTGTGACTGAAAGGAGAAGAGCGTCAGACCCATGTAGGAAAAGATGAAGTTTTCTGCCAGGAAGTTCAGCAGCTCAAACAACTGAAAAAAAGATGGAAAATTAATTAAAAATTAGGTGTTATATCAGTGTCAATAAGCAAAGCTAAACAAATGATGCTTTAGAAGCATGGATTGCTCACTTTTTTAATTTTTTCTTTTAATATTTTAGTTCAGAGTAATTTTTATTGTTATTTTAAGTAGTTCATCCCATGCAGTTCGATTTCAATTCAAAAATACTTTAGCGTGTGCTTGATTTAACTTCCCTTTGGAATCAATAAAGAAATTAAAAAAAAAAATAGTTTCTTATTCCAGTTGATAAGTTAGTACATCTAAGAAATCCTGAAAGTATTTTTACTGTGGACTGAAAAGACTGTTTCAGTATTGCAAATACTGTTTGCATTCAGGACTTGTGCTTTTCAATTAACAAAGTTTCTCAGTGATCTAAAAACTATTTGGCACTTTGGAAGATTACATAGTTCTTCAGACATTACTAAGCTCAGAAGAATTCTAACTATGTAAGCAATGCTAAAACATTTAAAATTAATATTTAAATTAATGTATTCTGGTGTTCCTCAAGGTTCAGTTCGTTTTAGTAGATATTTGAATGCTTAGCCATATTTGTGTCCTGCTGCAGATTTCCAGATGTATGCTAATGATGCAGCATTTTATGTACATATAAAGTGAACTGCACTGGTTTCAACAAAACTGTCCAAATGTTTGTATCACTAAAGTTTAGGTGTCACAGTGAACCATCACGGTTTTTCTGTATTTTTGAGGACTTGTTCAGCAGAATCAATGAGGTAAGGTGAATTTGTTGAAGACGTACCTAAAAAAAGTCACCAGTTCTCACGAATCACATCGCCATGTAAAGTTCTGAGAATTATCTGCAGTAAATAAAATCTACATCCTTTTTTCTGAGTATTTGTTCATGAAGAACCTCGTTTCTCCTCCCTTATCAGTTCATTTTCTGTGGCTGCAGCATTTTATAAAGAATTTTTCTACATACGCACAATGTGTGACGTAGCATGACAAGAAATAGTGATTATACAACTGGCTGAGAAACAAAGCTGCTTCAGAAGAGACAGAAACAGTTTTATGAATACAACTTTTTACCTGTTTAGTCCGGTCTTGAGAATCACGAGAGAGATTGTTGAAGGTGTAATGAGCCTGCGTGATCCCACAGAACAGCACCGCCACAACACCTTAAAAACAAATATAATTTCATCTTCTAAGAGGAAAAAAACACAGAGGATTCAGAGCACGTACACGCCAACACACACACACGCACACGTACACGCCTAAGGGCAATTTAGAGAGCCCAATAAACATAACAGTCATATTTTTGGAGCAGTTAAAACTCCATACTCCATATTTGCTTGTTGATAATTACATTATCAACAAGCAAATAATACCCTATTAAACATTGCATCCAAGTAACTCTTTAAAACAGCAATATTGCACATGCTAATAATGTAACATAATGTAATTTCATGTATGTGCAGCTCTATAGCGAGCGCTAAGATCCCCTAGCAACAACTCGCCCTTGTGAAAATTGTTATTCATGGTGGAGTTATTTTCAGTATTAGTGAGGTGTTGAGGTATCAGTGAAGGTGAAAGAAGCTATTTAAAAGGGAAAGTGCATTTTCTACAGTGGCATATCTGTGGTTTAAGTTGCTACAATGAAAGATGTAGTGAGACTTCAGCGGGTATCAGGAAAACTCAACACATTAAGGCAAATGCTTCAAATAAAAGTCAGGAAGGTCTGCAAAAATTATTTAATCGGGGTATTCCATTAAGAACTTTTTACAAGGATTTGACGTCATTCATTTAATTCCTCTGATTCTAAAATGTTATGCATGCTAAATGGTTGTAGATGTACCTGTCATCCCGCAGGCCTCTGCCAACAGAAAGGTGCTCCAGGACATCAGGAAAAATAAACCAGTTTCCAGTAAAGGGAAGTCCCTCAGCTTGGTAAACTTTGTCACGTAAGAACAACTTCAAGTTAAGAAACAAAGCAGCAAGTCTTAGACAATGAAAAACAAATAAATACAATATACTTATTACATACAGTTCAATCTATGATAACAGCATTAAAATAAAGTAATCTTAGCTCATTATAGGGAAAAAAAAGATAGAAGTATTGTAAAATAGAAGTTTCCTCCAAGATGGCTGGGGCACACAGAGACATTATTTATTGAAACATCATATTTGCACAATCACTGTAGATGATTCTGAGTTAAAAAGTTTATTTTTGTGCGTGGTCAACAATATGATACAAACTATGTATGTTATGTTTCAGGTGGTGGGACAGAGTAGATTTTTTTGGGGGGGATGAAGGCATAATAATGTTTGGAGACGTTGTGATGCCATTTATAGCTGTTTTGACTGGAGATATGAAAAAGTTTAGATGAAGCTAAAAAAAACTCTACAGTTACATTTATTTTACAGGAACTCTAAGGGTTGCTAATAAATGTGAAACCCAGTTTAAAAGTTTAATATTTGTCTTTTAGACTGAGATGAGGATGGAAGATCATTTTATTTGAGACTTTTTACATGTTTTCCAAGGGGGGTAATTAGCATGAAGGGGAGTGTATGTATCACAATAAGAACAATCTCTGTATATATAATTATATTAATCTATATAATTATAGAAAAGGATATAAGAGCAGTCATGACTCCAGTAGCCACACCAAGAGAAAAAGATCCACTGAAGACACCCAGGAAGACGCCGAAGGATTTCAACACAGCCATCGCTTCGAAGCTGTGGCTGTTGTCCCCCGCAGGCTGGTACGCCACAATGGAGCTAAAGGACAGTAGGAGTACACAGAAGCATTTACAAGGAAACTAGAGGTCTAGTCCCTCTGAGAACACAGGAAGAGAACATGATCCAACACATGCTTGTATTTCCTTTGAATCAGAAAGTCTGTCAGGCATTAAGACATATCTGCAGCAACTAAAACAGAGCTGGGTTTTATAAAGAAAAACTGTATGTGAGGTTAGCATGCTGAAGAGTAATTAGAAGCATCAGCTCCGCTTGATTACCATTCAATAATAGATTGCTCACATTTACAAGTTAGTAAAATTATAACAAAGTCTGATTTTCTGACTACAAGCATGGTAATATGAAGCAAACTCAGAAAAACACAACAAAAAGAAAAAGAAGGGACTGCAGTTGCAAAATGATACTGAGGAAGGGGAGTAATCATCCTAAAGGTGATGTAAAAATCTACATTTTAATTTTAATAGCTGCAACACATCAACCAAAAAAAATTCTAATGTTTTACCACAAGCAAAATGCACGCTTTCCACCCAACCTAAACCCACCCACCGAGGAGTAAATGTCTGGTTCTCTCCCAGCCATTCCTCAATCTCCTCAGGCATAACTGAGCTGTCCTCTCCAGCGGAGTGAACAGCTCCCTTCCTGCTCTGCTTTTCAAAGCGCAGGAGAACGCTACATTTATACGTACGGACAGGCGGTCAGTGACACAGACGAGTGGAGAAAGGCAAGCAGTGGAATGACAGGGATGTTGATGTTAGTGTGGTTCATTTCCACATGGAGAGTCACAGTTATCTTGTAACAATACTGTACGGGCATTAGAACAATCCTTTTCTAATGCCACTTTCACACAGATTATCAGGGCTGCAGCGTCCTGCAGAGCGTGTAGTACTCACGACGAAAGGACGATGGCCACAGCATCGTTAAGAACGCTCTCCCCAAACAGCAGAGCGTACAGATCCACGTCTACCTTCAGCTCATTGAAGATTGCCAGAACGGTCACTGAGGCAAACAGAAACAAACAGTGCAATTTTACAACAGAAGAAATACTCTTAAGGTCTTCCGGTACAGTCTCCAGTGAAGCTAATGCTGACATGTTAGCTAAGCATGCAAGAACTGGAACCATGTTGCAAGCATTTTTCATCAACGGGATCAAATTCCTGCTTTAATTTAATACTCCTTATGAGTAACTGAGGATTTGATGGTTCTTCCTACCTGGGTCTGTAGCCGAGACGATAGCCCCAAAAAAGAGGCAGTCAGTAAAGAAAAAATCCCCCCCAAGCTGACCCACAACTTTCATGAAGGACACAAAGCCATACATGATGAGCCTACAGAATAAGTACAAAACATTATAAACACATTATAAACACTGGAAATATCAACAAATTAACTTTAATTTATTTAACTCAGTGAAACAGGTTACTTAGTTTACTGTTATATCAAAGAAAATCAGATGACTAACCCAATAACAAAGCAGGATATGACTGTTCCCATGAAAGCGTAGGCAAGGATGGAGCCAATGTTTCTGAAAAAATGCCTCTGAGGAGAAAGAAGATAAATAGTAATTTATCAGACAGAGGCTGAAGAAAAATACAATAAAAGTCAAACAACAGTCAACAAAACTAACGTATAGTTATGCCAATTTTGGTTCTCCATAGAAATTAGTCAGATTTCCAGCAAACTATCCAAGAAGCTTTTTGATACCCAAACTACTTGACTGAAGTCTTAAA